>JBBPLR010000853.1:0-12230 GCA_038089915.1 Sutorius australiensis
CTGGTCCTCGGTTTTTAGATGAGAGAAAAGTTTTGCTAGCACTGCAGAATCTTCCACGGCAAGTGCGCCGCCCTGGATGGACCCAGCCTGCGCGTGAGAGTTAATGGTGAATAGCCGTTGTCCCAAGGATGTTCATTGCACGGACCGGTAGTGGGTGCGCGGCCTCTCCAATGACTAGTACTGGCCTGCCACAGTGCACCCAGCTTTCTAATGGCGGTACAAGCTTCACTTGGACGCGTGCAGCAGATCTTGCGAGTGTTGCCAGTTTAAGTAGCCTGAACCGTTGTTACAAGGAAAAGAATCGTATTATCAGCGGGCACCTCACCTTAGCTCACAAAGACCTAATCGTCTTTGCATTTCTTGGAGGCTAGCTTCTGCTTCCCAGCAGTCACCGTCACGGTTATGGTGCGCCGGTTGCACCCAGATTTGGAGAGCAAACTCAGCCTTACCACCCTAAGAGAACCCTGAGTGATCAGGAATTGGAGCCTACCCCAACACACTCACCAGATGAAAACCGGCCGCAGCGGCATTATGCCCAATCCATGTGAACGATTTCTAAAAAGGAATCAGCATCAAATATTGTTGATCGGGTGCCCCAAACCAACATGTTTCGAGCTACACAGGTCTACAAGGGCAGGATCCCACTGCATCAACTCTATTGGGATGGTCGCACTGTGTCCCTAACGGTGAACGACTTGGCAGTGGATTTACGAGAGAAACGTACTTGTAGAACAAGCAATGAGAAAATGCAGCCCCGTATACATCTGTTCCAGCAATGGCCCGTTGTATTAAACTTGAGCGCCCGTCGGCGCCGACTATCACATCGGCCTGTAGCTTCGTCCCGGTAGATAATGTTACGCAACAATTGTTGCAATCTACCGAGACTACCTTTACGCCACTGTGGACTTCTGCACCAGCCTCGATCGCAGCGTCAAGTAATAATCGGCGCAAGTCGGCATGCTACGACATCTGGCATCAGAAGGTGGTTATGTGATGACAGCATAAGGAACCCACGTGACAGGAAAGATAGAGTCCACCAGTTTCGGTAAAAATATCCTCCTCCCAGACGTGAGTCCCCAGCACTTCTCCTGTTTCGTCTACGGGTGCCCGGATAAGATTTTAGAATAACCACGGCAAAGAAACACACATTTATCCCATTCAAATGAGCGGGATTCAACAGATATTGAGTTCAAGGCTTCTTTCAAGCCCCACTTGTATAAAATCTTCACAATGTTTGGGGGCAAACGAATGCCTCCATGTGATAACTACAAGCCTGTCAGCAAAATAAAATGCCAAGTGGTGTGAAACACACCCTTGCAGCTTCTGAATCTTTGAACTGTTCGAGAACGACCACACGGTGTCCCACGCGCCTCAATGCCAGGGCACAGGACACACCGGCAAGACCGCCACCAATTACAAGAAAATCGACTGTCAGCTCGGCGCGTTGATATGTGGGATGTGACTGGGCCGGCAATCAGCACACGAGTGGGGTAGCCTGACCTGATACGGACCGTAAATTCGAACATTGAAAGCCTTTGGTGGGTAGAGAGTCAAGTGACGGAAACGAGGGAGCGTACAGGTGCTCGTCAACCACGGTTAAAAGCAAGCCATTTAAGTACGGACGCTGACACGGCTAGGTTCTGTCAGCTCCCATAATCAGGAGGCTTCGGAAGGGGGGGATCTTATTTTACCGCACAGGTGGGTGCAACAACGCGGCGACCTCACCTGACAAATCCTTCCTCTGATGCCGAATTACGAACACAGTGCCCCACGATCAAACCTGAAAATTACCATCTTAATTTCCTACTCTATCGTGCTTCAACTTGAACGCCCATCTCGCTGTTGGTAGGTGAACTGGAAGGGAAACTTGAGTTTCTTGACATCCCAATCCGACATCATGACTGACGGCAATGGGGTCGTGATGCCTTGTACTATTTTTCGGCGTTTGTCGTGACAATTTGATCTGGGCCCGACACTATAGCCTACTTTGCCTGGACGCCCCACATCACATTCCCACAAACCGTTCTTCAATGACTCCAACGACTCCAAGATGGCCCGTGTTTTTTAATCTTGTACACTCGCCTTCGTTTGTAGGAACAGCCTGCTCGCAGAATCCGTGCAAACTTGCAAAGGAAGCGCTCGATATTGGGGGTTTGACAATATGTACCGAGAATTCTCGAGGCACCAGATTGTAGTGTCCGCTTTCAATTTGCCGCCATCAACCATGTCTCGGGTGCCCGTCCTTGCAAGCCTAGACCGTTATTCTCAACTCAACCAACTCGAATCACCAAGGAGACTTTCCACGTTGTTCAAACGTTCACACCTGCGTGCAGCTAGCCGAACTATCGATGTGCTTCTAGATCTTTCCACACACAACTTCTTCGCAGTAAAGTAACTTGTCTCACTAGTTTGCACTCGCTTCGTTATCGCTTCGTTACAGACTTACAGTATGCGGGGCCTGGGCATTATTAACAAGCGTGAGTAGCATGATACGCGTGACCTCTATAGTAGGAAATCTCTGCTCTCTAATCAAGACACAAAATCTGCATTTGCTTTCTTTTTTCACGATGGGGTCGGGCAGCCACGGGAGAAGTCGCTCAACATTCATCTCGGCCGATGTAACCGCCGCTTCGCAATCTTCTTATCACAGTCACTACAAACCATTGTCATCCAATCATTGGCCAATGCATTAATGGAACGTTCCCGTAGTGTACCCATATTTGAAGTACTGCTGTTGGGTGTCACCTTGATGATGGTTTTGACCATAAACATCCCTATGAAATAACGATTTGAATTGTTAAAAAATACGACGTAATTTGTTGTCAATAGAATTTTGAACATGCAAATACCACCGCAACGACCCCTTGTTTTGTCTTTGGGCGGTCGCCGGTGGACGGCGATTAGTATACTGGAGTAAGTTGTGCTTCCGTCCCTTACGATTGTGCTTTCGGGCCCCTGGGAAGACCACGGTTTCGCGGGAGGCCGCACCATCGGTGGAGACAATTGGTGTCGGTTCTGTAGCCAGCGTTCTTTCAAGCATCTCAGTCCGAAGTGAATGGTTACTGGTTACCCATGACAATTGTTACGCCGGTATGGTAAGGAAAGGCTTGGTTGGCCTGAGCGGGCGAAACGGAGAATTGTGGGTAAGATCTGGTTTTTTGGACAAAGTTCACGCTGAGCGGTTAATCGACCTTGGAAGGTCACACGCGTTCGCTGTCGGGGACTTGAACACCATACGTTGGTAGGTATGCGCCACTAAATCATCATGAAGGGCAACTTACGCTGCTACATTAATTTTGGTTATGGAGGAGTGGTGGTCGTGTAGGAATCGCAGACACAGAAATACTGCTGTGGCCTCTGGCGCTTCTCTACCCTCAGGACACGAGCCCTGACTGGGCGAGCACTCTGATTTAAACCATGACACCATCCGTGCGTTGCTGATCCTCAGTGTTTACGAATTGTCGGTTAGCGACGACTGTCAGCTTGTTAGGGACCCGGGGTACAGCGGACGCATTCTTGCCTGTGCCAGCAAACCCTCAAGGTGAGTTTATGCATTCCTGGCTCTCAGGGACCCCCCCTTGACGATGTTCATGACACCTGACGGGTTCCACTCGGTGTCATCCCTTGAGGCTATTTTAATCAAGATTCTAAGATCTTCAGGATACGCTAACTGTGATAGTAATCGGTTATTCGTCACGATTTCTAGCTGGGCACGAATTTACGCGGGTTTATACTAAGTAGGTGCAAGGGAAACTGGCCCGGCGACTAACACAGGCTCTGTTCTGGGTCGAAATTGGAGCAGGAACAACGATCAGTTTATATATTTAGCTGACCACGTGCAAACACTTGGCAGCCGGCACCACAGCCTATCCAAATGACATGTGGTCTGTTCCGGAATTTCCAGTCCTCGTTATCAATATAATGACTTGACACTGCCCAACTAAGCCTGCAGCCAGCATACGCCCACTATACATCCCACTAGTTTAAATCATGTCACGAGTCTCCCTAACTAGACCCATGAGCCATGACTGATAACGACATCGCAGGCTAAACAGGCGTACCTCCCAAGAGGCTAATTCGTGATGAACGTCAAGGATTCGTAACCAGCGATCCACTAAGGAGCCAATCCCACTTCCACTAAGGCCCCTACCAATACCATCACGCCAATGCACTTTATAAGACCCATCGTCTCTGTGTCATGCGTCGCACTGGATCGTACTGGTGGCGTTGGAGCTGGCTGCACGCACACGCTATTCAATGTGGTGTTCACATATTGAGAAGTACAATTCAACCAGCTTTGGATTTCGGGCACGATGGTTGAGTTTGAAGTGGAAGTCCATATGCACATCGTCACCGCCATGTTGACGGGTTGTGATATGCCCGCGCCTTGGGTGACGGGGACAGGCTGTATCGTGATGCTCATCGTGACTGGGATACCGACTTGTCCGCAACAGATGGAGGCGACAGTCGCGTTAGTTGTCTCGCAAACTGTCCAGTCCTGAGATATCAGCCGTGCGTTATGAGTGAGGTAAGAGAAGACTTGCGGACTGAGGGCACATACGACATGGAATGGTTTCGAGTCACGGGAGTATAATGGAAGGTGTGTTTGTTGCTGGGTCCGACTCGCTAGCGGGAGGTTTTTATATCGCTGTGAGGTCTACCAGACGCTGGCAGATCACGCGTACAATCGGATCTATGCAGGCACCCTTGGTGGTAATATTTCGGGCTGTACCACAGCTACTTGCAGTGTAGCTGGCCGAACATACCAGATCGGATCGCTCGTTTCTTGAACTGACCCATGTAGAAAGTGGAGAGATCCGCAAAGAGGTTCCCACTTTCCACAAACCTGTGCAATATGGTTCGTGCCTGGCTGGAAGGCGCTGGTGGTTGCGTTTCCATATCATTCGATGTCTGAAAGCCTGCTTGGCCCCCTCGGCCCCTTGCACTGACATTTTCGCGGGAGCAAACAGCAGTGGAACAGAGGATGTAGGGCCCGGTCACCTTAGCTTCGTCCGTGGTGTTTGTGTTAAAACGATTGGAGCGCAACATAACACGTCAGTAGTGACGCGCGACGTTGCAACAAATTAGGGCCGTTGGACGGCGGCGCCGATTACAGGTTAATGACACTCGACAGTCATTGTCGAAGGAGTCGATAGGACTTATCCACGGTACTCATCGGCTATCACGCGCGCTTAGATAAGTCCAAATTAAGGCTTATAGGTCACGAGGCTGGCATCAGGTTCCTTGGAGGTGGATCATCTCAAGCTGGGCATGGAGAATGATCGCAAACTACAGACATGACTCGGAGTTGTATTGGTAAAGGAACAACGACAAAACACGACTAAAAACAAAAGACTTGGAGTGCAATTTGTACATGTGCAGCCTCTTTCCGAATCGCAAATTAATAAAAGTGGCCGAGGCCACCTGGTGGTAATATGACTGTTCCTTCAAACAAACATGACTGAATATGTGGGACAGAACCAGCGGTCCAGGAGAAATGGGTGACACAGAAGATGTCTACCAGACATACGGAATAATTCTTGCAGGAACCTCTTTCATGTATTGCCGATATTCATCCCTAACAGTGTCGTCCTTCATAATCAGATCCTCCTTCAACTATCATTAGCACACAAGCAAGAAATCATGCAAAGAAACGTGCCTCGATCGGCATCTTGATCGCAAATGCGAGTGCTGTGACACCAAGCGCCACGAGGGGTATGTATGACCAGAACATGATTGACCACAACGCCTCCTGCATGAGAACAGAGCTTGTTCACATTTATTTCGCGTCAGAATATGCGTATTGGGCATCCGAGAACAGCTAACCTGTATCCTGGGTGACGAATCCAAGCGTACGGACCAGTCTTGACTACCCTGGACTTCTCGCGACGCTAATGGTGGATGTCAAGAAGCGCGAGACGGCAACCATATCCGATGCTTACCCCAATAGCATGCCATTGTTCCCCTAGATGTTTGAACCCGCTGTTCGTGAGGCTCCTGAGGGAAAAACTAGCGACGCAAGCCAGTACCCTCGAAGCGTCCTTCCAGGTCTGATCTGTCATTTCAGCCGAAAACGCGAACTTGTCCATCCACTCTGGCTGGCGAAACCGATTGAGCGCCAATGCGACAACATAGGTGAAGGGCGGGACGAAAATCGCAAGCCCGTGAATAGGGGTGGCGATCCGTCCTAAGAGTGTGGGCGGAATGGATTCTGGTCTGATACGTCCACCTTTGAGCTCGGAGACAACGGCGGCTTCTTTGATTTTGACGAAGATGTGTCGGAAGTAGTCCGCAGTGCTCAGAACGACGAGGGCCTCGAGCCACTGAGGAGGAGAAAGAGAGGGGTTGAGACCAGCGATGTACATGATTGGGATTTGACTGGATCGCAAGATGTCGCTTTATGTTTCAACCGTCTGCACTAGTGCGGTACTCGCCTGACTTGTGCAACTGGTAAGCCTTGACAAAGATATGTCTGATGTGGTACTCGCGACGGCGTGTTGATAAAGAGAGCAATGTCGTCAGACTTTCCTAATACATGCGAATGGTTGGCGCTGTGAGAAAACATATGTAAACACTCACCGGTGACCGGTGGGTGACCCATATCTCCCCAACGACTCATCGGACCGACCCCTCTAGGATCCCAGTTGATTGGTATTACTTTAATCCTCCTCCAACGGGCTGTTGGGGAGGTATGGGTCACCGGAGGTGGGGTGTTTACACACTTTTTCCCACACAGTGCCAACAGACTATTTTCCAAACGGCGGCTTCGCACGGCCTGGATTGGTTTGGACGTTGGAAGAGATCCAATCATTTTTGTAAAGGTTATGAGCGTCTTTGTCCAACCTCACGAGCGTAAAAACGATCTATTTCCATACCATGAGATTTTGGGGAAGACCATTGCCGACGTCACGCGGAATTCATATTTTGAGCGGAACGGGTCATGTCTTTTCATGTCTTCCCTGCCTGAAAAACTCACCGCAGCATTGGTGTCGCGAGAACGTCGTCTCATCCGTCGCCGCCTTCCAGAACCACCGTCGGACTCGCTCACCGAGATCGACTTCACGTCCAACGACTATCTTTCGCTTGCCGCTTCGCCCGCACTGAGGAATGCCGTACTCTCCGCTCTCGCTGCATCTCCAAACATCCTCGGATCGGGAGGGTCTCGTTTGCTCGTCCCCGCTCAGCCCCATGTCGAGCTCGAGTCCCGTCTGTGTCGGTTTTTCAGCGCCGAAGCAGCCCTTCTTTTCAATTCGGGATTTGATGCGAATGTCGGGTTCTTTTCTGCGGTCCCGCAACCGGGAGACGTCGTCCTGTATGACGCGCACATTCATGCCTCGGTACATGAGGGTATGCGCCTCTCGAGGCTCAGCCCAGACTCGCTCCTGTCCTTTCCCCACAATTCCGTTCATGGTCTACGCTTCGCCCTCTCCAAACTCGTTGAGGACCGCGAGGATGTGAAAAATGGCAAGGCCAGCGTATTTATCGCGGTCGAGAGCCTGTACAGCATGGATGGCACCATCGCCCCCCTCACTCGCATGGTAGAATGCATGGAGCAAATGTTGCCCCTCGGCAATGGGTATATGATCGTCGACGAGGCACATGCCACAGGCATTTATGGTCCAAAGGGACGTGGGTTGGTCGCTGATCTGGGGTTGGAAAAAAGGATATTTGTGAGACTCCATACGTTTGGTAAGGCGCTGGCTTCCTCCGGAGGTGAGAGACTTTGCAAGTCCGTCGGAATGATTATGCTGATAACTTGGATGCGTAGCCGTACTCTTGACGACGGAACTTGTGAAGGATTATTTGTTAAATTATGCCAAGAGCCTCATATATACTACGACGCTTCCGTTCGCAAACATCGTCGCGATCAACTGTTCGTTTGATATGCTCGAGGATGGTACGGCAGAAGCGGTGGGTTATCTTCAACTTTTGTGTCCATGGTTATAACACTTTCTGTCCTTTAGCTCTCCACACACTTGCTTGACATTTCGACATACTTTGTCGATCTCCTTCGCTCGGAGCTGAAAAAATATCCCCCATCCTTACTTAGCCTTCCCGATCATCTCGAGCCTGCGATCTCCGACGAAGCAAGACCGGAGATTGATATTCGTAACGAACAATCACGGCAAGATAATGCACCCTCCAACATACCGCAGAACAAAAACACACACACTGATCTGGGTTTGTCCCGCCCGACGCCAATCATACCGATACTCACGTCCGAACCACGCTCGCTATCATCCTTCTTACTCTCCTACGCGGCATCTCCCTTTACTCCCCCCTCCATCCCAGACGCCTCACCCTCACCCTTGCACCCGCCCGTAATTCCATTCCCGATGACACCGATACCACAGCCCCCAGTGGCACTCCACACCAAACCAATCTTCCCACCTACCGTCCCGAAGGGTACCGCCCGCGTCCGGATCTGCCTGCATGCAGCACACACGCGCGAGGACGTCGCATTGCTCGCGCGGGGGATCGTCGCGTGGGCAGAGCGACGCATGGCGGAGGAGCGGCGGGAGCGGAAAAGATGGGAGGCGTTTGCGCGGGATGTTGGCGTGGGGGCGTGGATGGAGGCTAGATTGTAGGGTGTGTGGGAGCGCGCGTACGTGCGTGTGCGTGTGTGCGGTACCGGTTCGCCTTGGGGCCATAAGATTCGGGCTTTGAGGGTCTTTGGAAGCAGGTGCTTTTTCTTTCTTTTTTTTTTGTTAGATGTGTTTGGGTGGGGGGACGGCGTCGCCTGGTTTGCCTCCGCGAACCATACCGGTGCTGTGCTCATGAGACACGTATCCGCCCAATGGCTCGTTTGACGAATCACGCTGGTCCGGACGCTCTTAGACGGTTTGTCTGACCCCCATAATCCGATATAGAGAATGTTGACAACCAAAATTCACATACCGACGCAAGGTCCTCTGTAACTTATGGTATAATAAAAATCCTGTTTGTATGTGCTCGAAACCAAACGAATCCGCTGTAAACAGGAGTTAATGAAGGTCTGGAAGCAAGTTTGTGTCCAACAACCGATGGTTATACGGACACCATGCGTCGGAATAGCAGGTACCTCAGCCATTAGCTAGTTTGAGACCAATTTCAACAAAGGAAGAGAGTGGTCACAAGTGTTGATGACCCAGGGCGACGAGACACGCTTACCACATATCGCATGAAAGTTGTTGAATGATTCTTGCCACGGGTTTGGAACACGAGTCGGTCGCTACCTCTGCAAGTTGGTATCAATGTGGTTGATGGAGGTTGATCAACACTTTGTTACGTATGTGTGGTTAGCTGGTCTGCGAGGCGTAATATCCGTGAAGACGAATAGATACGATCCTTAAATATGTATCAATAGTGCGTGCTCTATGTCTATGAAAGTGCATAATTGAAAGATCGTACAGCATTGTAACGCGTAAATGCGGCGGCTGCATCCCGGAGGTGATCCCGTAAGATTCCCCTGTCTGGTTCAGAAAGGAGTCTCTGATCTTCCTGGCTGAGCTCCAAGTGGGATAAACGTACATCATTTGCATTAGCCAGCTGCCTGATGACCTTGTCCTTCCAAACCCTCCAGAGTGGAGTGACGTCCGGGACGAAAACCGAAAGGATGCGATCATATTCATTCGAGGTGGCCAGATGATGTACGTTGTGGAAAAGGAGGCAGACGAAGACTGCCATCGAAGTCATGGGCCCAGCGTGGAGGTTGCGTACGCTAGGCTGGCCCAGCACGGCAAACAACAATTCGGCTTGAAGCCTCTCCGTCTTGAAAGAGACGAGGCAGTAACTGTAAACCCAGGACACGCCGAGGGAGGTCACGAACATGTGTCCATCCCGCTGGCCGTCTCTTTCGATCGTTCAATAGCCAAATAACCTAGATGACCCGTAGGCATCTCCCCTCCGGAGAAAGTAGCTATGAAACAAGGGCCGGCCTTGCTATCGAAGCCGAGCAACGTGGTGGGGGACCGATTTCCGTACGGCCGCGTTTGAAAAGAGCTTGCAAAATTGAAGAGATGCCGAGCAATATCGAAACTTCCTGGCGTATTGTACCAACCCAGCCAGCGCCGACCGCGGTAAAGGAGGATCATCGCCATGACAGATATGACCTCGGCGCCGCCTATGAGGCCGATGAACTCGAGAGCGTTGAGCGCGAACTTGGAGTCGACGAGGGGATTTCTCAAGGCCGGCATATCATGATACGGTGGCGCGTGGTGAGACACCCCCGATGAGATGGTGCGGACTTTGGTGGCTGCGTAATGAGGACGATAGTTGAGTAGGAGGAGTAACTTTGCAAACGAGGACGATGAAATTAACTCGCCACGCGGCCCTTTATACCTCGATCATGCGGAAGGAGGACCAGCACGCTGTGTTCCATTCATGCACGAGCCCATTATTGGAGAACAAAAGAGATGCGACAAAGTTATGCGCTTCAGATTCGGTTGTTATGAATGGGAAAAACCTCACAAAAAATGCACCTTTACATTGTGGAGTTCTTAGTCCAGGTTATCCTCATTCCCCAGGGAACGACGTTTGGCCTAATGGCTTTCATCGTCTCCCTCTCCGTGTCTTGGATGTGCAACCATCACTGCTTTTCCTCGCTTCAGGAAGAGCTTCAGACCGACTCACCGTTCACCAAGTTGGGAGGGCCCGAGATACGCAGGTTTCGCGTTGGAACCAGGACAGTGACGACAGTCTTCGTCTGTCTCCTGCTTTTCCATGATGTCCACCACCTCGCTTCTTCCGACGAATACAACCGAATCTTCACTACCCTGCTCCCAGATGCTACTCTGGTCTGGAGGAGTTGGAAGGACAGGGTCATCAAACAGCTACAGAATGTGAACGATACGTCCTTGTCGCATCTAGAGGTGAATGGAGAGGATGATGAACACCTTTCCGCAGTCGATAAGAAATTCTTGTTGTCTATCCTCGGAGACGCGGCAACGGCATTTCACGAGTATTTCCACCTTTGTGCAACTCTACCTTACGTTTCACTCAAAGAGTACTAGTCCGCCTCGTGCTTCTCACTGATACCCATTACATTGATTGCTCAAATCGCCTCGTGACTGCTGTATCAGGCTTTCCTCGTTGCCTCGCACGGGCCAGTGTCGCACCCTGTCCACGGGACCACTTGCGGTGGGAAAACGTTGAAACAACTCAATTTCCCACTGGATCAAAGGTACCAAGCGCCAGACCGACGCTCTCCTCTCCGATCAAAGTCTGGACACGAAACGACAAAAGGTCGTTGCTGATCCCGTCTCAAAAATGTCATCGGCATCCCCAGCTCTCTCCTCAGCACGCATTCCATCGAACCAACGTTCCCAACAGCCACTGTCCTCGCAAGCCCCACAACCACCTATGACCGCTCCCGCTCCTAACCCATCTCCCGCTCAACCTATCCAGGCCTCGGCCTCCGTACCCGCATCCACGCCTACAACTTTTACACCGCTGCCACCCTCTGCACCCTCTCTTCCAGCTCCCAACTCCGAGACTGCTGCCGGACAAGCGGCAGTCCCAGCAGCGGTCAAATTTGCGCAGATGGTAGACCTTCTCAACAGGACAGAAAAGGATATCGAGGTTATAGAATCACGGATATCTAGTGCACGAAACGCTGGACTGGCAGCGGCCTTGACTGGACTACAAAATGAACTAGGGCCCAAGGTCCAGCTCAGAGAACAGCTGAAAACGATATTCAAACAGCATTATCGCAAGGCGTCCCTGGAAAAAGAAGCCCTGAATGCGCAGGCCGGGGCTGCTGGATCAATGCAGAATGGTTCGACAGAGGCAGGACCGTCTACTCACCCCCAATTACCCAACGCGCCAGCCCCACCAACTGAACAGTCGATGGGCTCCATAGCGGAGGAACACAAACCCGTTGTCTCCGACTCTCAAATTTTGGCGCAATTCTGGCAGTCCCGTGGTGGTACAGTATCTAACGGCGGTAACCCTCAAGCAGGTCCCAGTCAAGCACAGTCGCTTCCAACTGCGAATTCCGAGGCTGCCGCTCAGATGCAGATACCGACGGAGATGGGAGTGGTTCGGTCACAAGGCTTGGGACCATCTCCACAACCCTCAGGAAGCACATCTCACGAAACAGCCGTTGGCCCCCATGCGACAAATGGTCATACATCTGTATGGCAAGGGAAGTGCTTGTGGGTCCCCAAGTTCAACGGTCAGGTAGGGAATGAAGTGCAAATCCATATGGTTGCACTAGCCCAGGTACCTATACGGAGTGATATGTAGGTCGT
>JBBPLR010000854.1:0-12228 GCA_038089915.1 Sutorius australiensis
CCAAACACTAGGCGTGGGAATGTGGACTTAGAATCGTGAGACGTCCAGCGTCTAAGGTGGCGACGAGCGCTTAGAGGTCAATAGCCTTGTAGAAGGGAACGTAGTGACTTGAGCGTAGTCGTGTGGCGTTGCAAACGCTTATGTAATAGGGGTGAAAAGTATACCCCTGTAACATTTGGCCCCTCATCACTGAAACAACCCTAAAGATACTAGGTTGCACTAGGCTCAGTGACTAATGGGAAGTGTAGACTGAGTCATATCTTAGAAGAGGGGAACTCTCCAAGAGGACTTGACTGGGGATACCAGGCAAGACCCTTGGGTTTATATACAGTTCTACTGTATGTACATGTTATGGCTGTATCTAATGATCTACTACTCTATATAGTTATATTGTTCTAGAATGTTCTAGGGCATAGGGTTAACGTACAGCCATAGGGCTGTGGATACATTGCCTTTGAGGCAGTGTGGAATGGAAGTTAACAGCCATGAGGCTGTGAGCAGAGATGAAGTGCACAGCATGCACCGCCTCGCACAGCACGGAAATGAAGTGCATAGCATGCACTGCCTTGCATAGCACAGAAATGAAGTGCGCAGCATGCACCACCTCACATAGCACGGAAATGAAAAGAAGTAAAGAAACAAACCATGAGGTGAACTCTATTCAGCTGGGTTTGAATCTTATAATATCATACACATGACCAAACACTGGGTGTGGGAATGTGGACTTGGAATTGTAATGCATTGAGTGTCTAAGTGAACAACGAGCGCTTAGAGGTCAATAGCCTTGGGAAAGGGAATGTAGTGACTTGAGTATTGTTATTGGGCGTTGCAAATGCTTATGTAATAGGGGCGAAAAGTATACCCCTGTAACAGTCACCTTGATCCCTTGTCACCACCTATCCTTGTCCCCATACTCCAGATCCTAGATCTTCTCTGGATCTTCCCCAGATCTTCCCTGGATCCTCCCTGGATCTTCCCTTGAACCTCCCTAGATTTCTCCTGGATCTATCCGATCCCATCTCATCTATGAAAACCCTTGAACTCTGATCAGGATCTCCTTCCATCTCCTTGTTCCTCTCTCACTCCTGATCCTTGTCTTATCTTGACACTTCATTAGTCTCACTCTGAATCCTTTGGATCTCTGTGATCCCTTCTAGTATCATCCATAACCCTTATGGTTATACCCTTGACCCTTCCTAGCCTAGTTCACCCTTTGCCCTGCTTAGTCAGCACCTTTACCAGACATATATAAACCCTTCATTGAACTACATACCTTGTACTTTAACTTTGATCTACCTTTATCATGGCCCATACACTGGACCACTAGGCTTACCTCTTGTACTCTGCTCTCGCCCAATTCATCCTTTCCTGTGAATCATGGCCAGTACCCAGCCTAGCCCTTCCCTGAGTGCAAGCAGGATCCCTTGTCATCATCTGGTATCAAGCCCAGATTGTTCACCAAGTCTCAAGCCCTGGTCATTTTGTCCCTGTCAAGCCTACCAGTGGGTCTTAAGGTCTACAGCTAAGGCCTACCTGGCTGTAACCGTAACACATTGCAGATCTGCCACAACATGTGTGAGCAGTAAGTACTTCATATCATAGGGGCTAGGCCCCTATCCTCATGTTTGCATGCATGGTGCACATGCTCATCATTCCATTCTACATGCATGCAGTGCATGTAACCTATACCCTTCCCTCTTTATCTATTCACCCTGAACCCATACTATTTATTATACAGACTATTAGTATATCTATTAGATCTACCATACACAGATGTACATAAAGTAGATGTATATAAGCTTGAGGGACTACACTGGATGTCCTCCAGTCTAGTTCACCTTGAAGAGTTTCCCAAGACCTTCAGGAGAGCTCAGGTCTATGATGAAATACCAGATGAAGGGTATTTCAGCTAGGGGTGCAGATAGAGGCTCATCCAAGGTCTGAAAGGGTAGCTCAAAGGAAGTTGTCTAGTGGAGAGAACTCACTAGGTAAGATGTTACTGAGTGAACAAAATTGAGTGAAGTGATAGATGCAACTGAGGACAAGTAAAAAGAAGATTGCTAGGAAGCAGATCCAGTAGCTGTAGGCAGCAGGTATCAAGTCCAGAGCAGTGAGAAGCTATTGAGGTAGCTTGTTTGCTTAATAATTGTAGGGGGAGCTGAGCTTCTTAAGTACTGTACATCCTGTGTATGGTACTGTTTGTCCATATCCAAATATGTATTGGGCAAGAGCCCAGAGAAGAACAAAAGGGACAAAGCCCTTAACCCAGGTCAAAGGGTGTAAGTCTCAAATGAGTAAAGCCCTTGACCCTGCTTCATCTATCAAGAAAGAAGCATGTGCATAACCTTAGACCCTAAGTCTAGAACCTCCTAATCAGGTATAACCCTTAAACCTGATAGAGTGAAAAAGGAAGTGCCCTAACCCTATTTCCAATATGTCTTATCTACCAATAGGAGAAAAAGATAAGAAGATAAGGATAAGAGCAAATAGGAATGAAGCTTTTATCTATGATTCCATTGCTGAGTTAAAGTGATAGCATAATGGCCTAGATTGTTCTCTTAATCATGTGATGTCTGATCATGTGACTTGTCATGTGACATGATTAGGCAATGACATGGGTATACCCTGGAGTATTAGTGGTCATACTCATACCCATACCCAGGGATATACCCATACCCACACCATGGGCATGGGTATGGTTGTGGGTCAGTGAAAGTGGACCCCAGATACAACCCATGGTGGGTCATACCCATGGGTACCTCATATTCAAAGCAACAAAAAATGTGATCTAACTACAGCTTGATACTGTAATTCTGGATTTAGAGTTATGATGATATGTCATACACTGTGACAGATGGCCACATACCCACCCATACCCACAGTATATACCCACCTGGTGGGTATGGCTATGGCTATGGGTATTAGACAGTGATACCCCTACCCATACCCACAGATACCCATACCCATGACCCTTGGTGGGTATCTCATACCCATGTCTTTGCCTAGACATGATCCAGACTCAGCCTAGAATATAGGTTATGGAATACAAAGGTTTAATGTTTAAATACCTATATTTTCAACAGTCTACTCACCTTGAGATGACCCTTGACTCACTCATCTGGGTTTACCCTAATCAGGACAACCCCTGTTCACTCATCACACCCTACCTTGACAGTAGATATGCCCAAGTCACACCATGCCTAGGAGATCCTATCAAGCACAACTCAGGGGCTAAGCTGCCCCCTAGGTTTTGAATTGTTTCACAATGTTCCCAGCTGCAACCCTTTGCTTTATATCAAACTTTTCAACTTCTTGAATGTGCATTACAATATGATGAACAATATCCACATCATCTCTCCTGCCCCAAAACTTGAAATGTTTGTGGTCCAACATTATCTCTGGTCCAATAACCATCCACTTGGAGACATTATCATCCTTGACCAGGTATGACAAGTAGTCCAACTCATTCCAAAATTCAGTGCTGCAGTTCCTGCTGACATGACAAGCAATAATAGCTTGGAGTTGGGCAGTGAGTTCTATGTAAATAGCTTCACAGATAAAGAAACTTTTCATGCCATCCTTAGCTACCAGTAGTGACTTTGTATTCTATCATGACAAGCATATGCCATTTTGAAATGACTACATTGTAAACTAAAGGCCACCAGGCTGGTTGGGCCAGCCAGTCAGGCCCAGATCTGAATTATCTAACTCCCAAATGGAGCTATGTGGCTGGTAACAAGCAATAGCAAGTGGTAGTTCAGCAATGAAATGGTAGCATTGGTTTTGTCACCTGTCATGAGTGCCCGAGATCGACCAAAAAAGAAATTCTTTCCTGCGGCAACGTGCATGAGAGCTGTCACAATGGCTACATCAATGTTTAGTACAGACCTAAACGTTGAGATAAATGTAAATACCAATCTAAAAGTTTTGTTCTCAGTTCTGTTGATGGTCAAATTTGATGTTTTGTCTGCACACTAGACATGCGCCAAAACTTTGACTTTGTGTGTACGTTTCGTCTTGTGAAAAGTGTGAAGCCAAACAATAAATTTGGTTGCCAAGGAAATGTGTGCTGAGACTTGATGTTTAGTATACACGTTTGTCATGTGTCAATATTTTAAGTTCTATCATTGTCCATACAGTTGTCCAAACTTAATGTGCCAATGAATATATGGCCAACTTTTGTTCTTCAAGTTTGAGCTACAAATACATGTGAAAACTTAATATTAAGTTTTAGCTATGTCAATATGCATCGCCCGCTGATATTGCCAGCCCACAGTGTGATCAATAGTGGTCCAATGGCCGATGATCCCCTGCATACTGGTTGGGCATGGAATAATTCCTCATGCTGGCATCCATTTAGATTGGACTTTCAGAAGGTACACAATTTATTAATGGATGTCGGGTGGGTAGATACATAAGAGTGGCAAGAAAATGAGCAGGAGAAAATGAGTGGGAGGGAAACAGCATTTAGTCCTTATCAGATTATCAGTGCACACATCAACTATCTAACCAAATATACATACCTGACACAATGTCAGAACGACGACTTCTTCGTTTGAGACAGCCCAGCAGGCATAGTGACTTAGAACCCACTGTATCTGCACATGCTCCAATTTTGCACTGAGTAGAGCTGAGTAGAGCTTCGCTGGGAAGTAGGGATAAGCTGCAAACATATCTGGTCTATTGGCACTCGCAGCTAGTGGATGACGTCTTTGAACAGCAAAGGCCATGGATCCATGATTTTCATATATGTGTTGGATGACACCGGGCACTGGGCTACACATTTGGTCTCCATCAGGGTAGAACATGATTTGTGAGTTCCCAGCATGGGTAGATGATCAGCTATATACAACACCCAAGTGCTTGATGTTAGCTTTGAGCAAGATCTTGGATTGAGAGACTAGTTCATAGAGCTCAGGTGGGATGTTGGTAGCTTTGTCAGAGGGTTGATTGTCATCCTCCTGAAGGTTTTCATGAATACCATATGAACAATCAAGCAGGATTTTGCATTCCTTCAGAGCTTGGGAACCATTTGGGCAAGATAGCCAAGCATGCAGCTTTGCACCTTTGAGGTAGGAGAACAGCATTGTGCTCTCTAGCTCGCCTACACAACCATTAGCATTAGGTTCCAAATGGCTACAACAAAGCTTATCTGATTTATGGTTACTGGGAAGTTGTTGTAAGACACCAATCAGGCGTTCGAAGGGGAATGTCCACCACGAGTGGACAGGACCAAATAAACCTAGGTAATCATATATGTGAAACGCAGCATGGTGGTTTGAACGTAGGTCGAATTTTGGGTGAAGGTGCCGTAGACCTCCAACGTAGCGTGCAATGCATGAACGGTAGGCACTTGCATGATGCAAAGTCATTGTCCGAGCACAGGCAATGTAGACTGCTGAAACAAGTTCCATAGTATGGTCCAACACTGCCTTCAGTGTCGATTCCGACTCAGAGCCCCATAGACTAATTAACGCAATGGGGATATAGACAGTGATGAGAGACCGCCATTCATCCACTTTGATTGTGCCTGCTGAGGTATCACCGAAGTTTCTTGGAACCGACCCAAACCAAGATGGAGTGGATGTATTGCGAATGACATCACGAATCTGTTTCAGTACCTCATCGTGACCATAAATACTGTTGTTCAGGTCTTCCCCATCATCCTTTAAAGGTTGATTCCGGCGCTGGAGATGGTTGTGAGAAAGTGAAAACTGTGTCCCAAGAGTAGCTCACCCAGCCAACCAACGCTTTCATGTAGTCATTTTTATAGATGCGCTCGGCTTTGAGGGAATGCAATCAAGAGACTCGCAGACAAACTTCAGGGAACGAATATTCTTGGCTAGGAGGGAAGCTGATAACTTGTTCATAAATTCATCAACAAATGTGTCGTCGTTGGGAAAGGCTACAGGGGTGACTAGAAGTTTGTGAATTGCTGAGACTTGGGCGACCTCCTTCATCGTCATTGAGAGCTTGGCTGCAGTCTCGAGGTCAACAGAAGTGAATTGATGGTTGAAGGCAGGCACAGAAGCTGGCATGGTGGGTTTTTCATTGGTGAGCCCTAGGAGATTCCTTGAGTGGTGTTGCACAAGACCTTCAAGGACACAGTGCATGGAGTCGATGACAAGCTGGCAGGCTGGATCCCAGTATGGCAACTGCCAAAGCTCCGAGTAGCATACTCCATGTTGCTTGAAGAGCCTTTCACGAAGAGCAGAAGTGGGCACATCTCGCCAGTCCTCAGCATATTGGCGTAATTCGTCCTTGTCTCAGCAGACCCAGTCTTCGAAGTCAACTCTACCATAGTTACTTTTGTGGTAGCAATTGCATGCACTACACAAGAAGTGGCTTCTGACCCTGGCAAAGGCTGAGAGGTGACGAGCAGCAGGGAGGTCGCAAACAGCAAGCGCGATCGCACTGCAGGTGACACGTCCATTAGGATAGTTGGCTGTTTGGGAATATTGGATGCCTCGCTCCCATGAGATTGCAAGGTCTGTTATGAGTGGGCGAATATAGTGATTGAGATTCTCGAGTGAGGGCTGTTTTGGACCAGGAATTACACCTGCCAAGTACATGTTTTCTGGCTTGTAACGAATGTCGGCAGGCAAGTTCAGGCAAGCCATGGAAATAACACCAGTTGATGTGCGTGCACCTCGCATAGACATGCCTTCAGGATTGAAGAAGTCAACGTGAAGAGCGAATACATAACGGCCTTCGTCTCCCCTGTCAACGAACAGCTTCCCAGATTTGGGCCCGATGAATTCACGAAGAAATCCAGCCTCGAAGATATCCTTGACAAACTTTGGGCTGGTGGATACAGAGGCAACAAGATCATCGCATGCTTGGTCCATGAGGGCCTCAAGATCACTGCAGGAGAGGAGGCTGCCAAGGTAGTTATTAAAATCATGGTAGTGAAATGTCTTCTTCAGCTCCAATTTGCCATCTGGCCGTTCACCTAATAATGGCTCCCCACAGAGGGTCTCCGGGCGTGGATGGTGGGTACAGTATGGTGGGTATGTTGGGACACTCGACCCATCAGCATATTTTGGCGGGTACATGCAATGGCATGTACAAACAGCGAATGGGACGGTCTTTGGTCTAATGTTCATCTTTGTGAGGGCGCTCTCAATCATGGAGGGGACCTGTTTGATAATGTGCTTGTGCAGGATGCCTGACGTCGCTTGGACTGCCTGGAATGCAAGATAGAGGAGGAGAGAGAAAGCATTCATGAGGAAGGTCCTGTCACGTTTGCCAATGCCCATGAGGCTTGTACATATGATACCAATGGCGACGGTGACCTGAGCAACAGGGTCCAGCCGATCAATTGGGGAATGGAAATGGTCATCTGTAAAGTGTTCGTCAAATGACTTGTGCAGTATTCGAAGCGAAGCTGAAATGTACCATTGTCAACCCATACCGGCGTCCGAGGAGTGTTAGCGGGTATCAGTGGCCTCGACTTAAGCTGCAGTTCGAGCCTATCTAATGCATCATATATCACCTTCTTGCGCTGAATGATGGAATTGGTGTTTCGCAGTATGCTCTCGACAGCCCTTCTGAGCCCAGCAATTTCGTGGGTAATGGTACCGGTAGCAGCTTCAGAACTAACCAGTAGGGAGCAACGTTGGATGTTGGCATCAATATTGGAGAGCAACTGCAGTGCCTTCACCGAGTGCTGGTTTTGGTCCTTTTTTGTTGATTTCCGCCTGTCGACAGCGGATACTGGGGAGACACAGACACGTGGAGCTGTGAGTAGTGGCGAATTGGGTACTGAGCCTTCAGCAATGGGGTTCGGTTGGGGTGACTGAATGTTGAGGCGACTGAGGCTATCGGCGATATCCAATACCGACACCATAGGAGACCCATGGCCCGTAATGATTTCAGCACTTTGACTCATAGCCTGGAACTCAGCGTGGGTATTCCACAATTTACTGGAAGACATATTTGGGTCGGGACCATCATCGATAATTGTGAGAGTGAATAGGTGTTCAGCAAGATCATCTGCGGCATCGATGCAAAATCAGATTAATGAACATGTGGCTATATGGATGGGAAACCTACCATAATGCCTCGCCTGTTCTTCCCTAACACGATTCAGATGTATAGGTATCGACTTTGCGTCCATCGTTATGCCATTCGGGTTTTGTCTAACACACTCCTCGCAGGTGCATCATTTTTGAAGGGGGCGGAGGGGCGGCATCTAGCTAGAAAGAGGTCACCACTTGTGAAAAAAATTATTACAAAAACTCACTGAGTCGTACTAAATTTAAGTCTGAGGCTCAAGGAATGGGAAAGGATGGGATTGTAGATGGATCAATAAATACGAGTCGAAAAGGGGAGGGCCTTGTGAAAAAGAAAAAGGAGAGACAGAAAAGGAGAGACAGAAAAGAAGAGACATACCAGGTTGTATTCATAAATACAAGGGCGGGAGGGGAATAAAGAACGTTGTTACATATTGCATAAACAAGGGAATGGACCCGTGTCCGCTAATACAACATCTAATGAGCACCTAATGCCCGAAAAGAAACGGTGGCGCACCTCGGCGATCTGAGCCCTTGGGACAGGCAGGACTCGCTGTCATCGTCTTGGTAACCCTGTGGCTTCCGCAAAATCCACCACCACATGCTACAACATGATCGAACACTAATCTAGACGATCTTGCTGGGCGAGAATGTCTGGATCAGTGCCCAGTTCACGTTGACGATGAATTAAGACACGACCCAAGTACTACAGGTAAATAATATCTGTTTGCTCTTTCGCTGTCTTCTTTTCCTTCGTCTTCAGCTTGCTATCAAATACCTCCATGCCTCGCAACTCTGCAATGCTCGCTTCTGGCAGAACAGCCTGCAATTGCACTGCAGGAGCATGTAATTTGGTACACAAGTCTGAAATTCCAGGGACACCCGTCACCCACTCCTACTCATGATTTAGTACCAAAATATTGCAATGTACACAGGCAACTCACTGGCCGTGCAACAGTCAGAACCCCCAACAAGCAGACTGTGAGGAGCACAGCGAAAGCGAGAAATTGCATCAATGACCACAGCGCAGATGCCAAGGTTCGCTGAATATGACACTCGTTTTTCGGCTTCAGATGATAGTACTGGTGTTTCCATATGTTGATGGTAACTCGCTTGCAGCTGGCATTTACAGATGCGCTCGCAACTATGCAATTCCCATCAACATCCTGAACCTATGCATAGATGAGTGACCAGATAGCCGCATACATTAAGTACCCACTGCAATTGACTGCACGAGACCAGCCTTTGCATGACGAAGAGTTTCAAGTACTTCACCCGATTTTCTGTCAAAAATATACACGGCGCCATGGTCACTCCCACCAATGATAATCTTCGTATCTTCCCCAAAAGCGACCTGTTTCGGGACAAACACCGTTGGGGGCTCCGTCATGTATGTTCAGAGTGGGTTTGGTCCATCCAAGCGGTACAAGTTGAACCCATTCGTCACATTGTCGACGACGAGGAGATTCTTCTTGGTGTTAACAGCTGCGTAGCCGCTGCGCACCAGTCAGTACCACGATCAACGTTCAGCAACCCACATACATGAGAGACCCGCATTGATGCTCGCTCAGCACGCTACCATCTGATATTTTCATCCTGATCCTACTCCAGTAAATAAGGCTTGCATTGATAATTTGGTCAAGTTACAGTTACTTACACTTTCCCATCAAATAGTCCAAATATATGCACGGCCTTGTGGTCCGAAAAGGCGATGGATCTTGGTACCGTGTCATTCAGACGTCCGGCAAAGACTGGCTGAAGCTGAGAGTTGGTGTTCAGCAGCAATACCTGGATGACATTGTCACGCATCCCAACAGCAACTCGCAAGCCGGCTCCATTCCAAGATGCGTCCCAAGAAAGGCAGGTGATCTCGAAGCCGGACCTGAGCCTTTGTGCGCAAATCTCCTGGAACCGTCTCTGCAAGTCATGGAATCATCAGGAATCAGGTTCGAGTTCAGAGGAGGTCGTGTACTTACATCCACAGGATTGGGTCGCAGAAACACGAGATAACCAAGGCCCGTACCATAACAGAGCATCTCGGTGATGGTGTGTCTCGTTTTAATCCAAGTTGCACAGCTGACTGCACCACACAGCTCATGGTTTGCACCCGAGGATCCGACCTCCTTGCAAGATTTGATACTCCAGATGCTCATACCATCAGCACCTATTCGGGCCATCTACTGTTAATGGTTTTTTGCAATCAATTTGGCGCACTCACCACCACTGGCCAGCAGCTGTCCGTCGTGAGATATTGCAAGTGCGTAGATAGATTGTATGCTCGCTGAAAGATGAGCAACTTTGGTATAGGAATGTTCAGATTTATGGGTAAATATAGATCCAAGGGTTAAAAGCATAGCGTCTACGTTCAGTCTTTTGGAGCTAGGTATTTATGTATGATACGTATGATACTTGGAACAATACGATAGTCCAGATGTATGAACGCTCCTTTGTTATGTTCGATACCAGCAATCGATCAGCGCGGCCGAGCTCGAGCTCCTGACGACCGACGTAACACAATTATAATTGTTACCTTTCCGTACTTGGGCAGCGGTGCTACGGTGGGTGAAACAATAAGGATACCGTATCAAGAAATAGTGACAATCCCACTTACAGAGGGTGATCCTATGCGGGGACGACCAAGCAGATATCCGGAGCTTCATATACCATTGACTCATTACGAGATGGAGACCCCTCCTGGGGGATTGGTGTAATCACCGCTTTCCTTTCGTTCCTCACCCACCGGATGACTTTGCAGAACCGGCCGACCCAATTGCCTTTCAGGACAAGTACCACCTGATCCTTTTTGGTGGGACTTGCGGGAGTAAGGAAGCGGGCGGGTACACAGTGATCCTCGACCTTGGATCCCGCATGGTTCCCGGTAACGATCAGCGATACATGGCCCGTAGGGACTGGACATTCTGCGGTGCCGAACCGATCCTTGGTGGTGTGCATGACACGTTTGAGGTAGGCACCTCCCCTGTAGCCGGCTCCGATGTTGAAGCAGATTCTGTAACGCGTAAAATCGCAGAACAGATCATCGAAAAGCCACTCGACTGTGCCTAAAGAGTAGGTTGTTAGTGATCCGTAGCCGGCAAAGAACTCGTATGTACCTTTATCAATCAAGGCAGGTGATGCTGGCTGTAAGTCATCTGGACCAATTGTCCACAGGAAAGCTTCGTCAGGTGCTTCCCCGGACGAAAACTCATCACAGCCAGGTGGGGGTGTCGTGGCTCTTGGGGGTTCCGGAACCAAAGATCGCTTTACCATGTTCTTGAACTCCTCAAGTTGTGGCCCTTCAAGAGGAACTCCGTCCAACCGCATGCCTTCCCTGTTCCAGTGGGAGTCAGGAACAATGAGATACATCCAAATAAATAAAGATGCACTTTGTTGCGACGTGAGTATTTTGGACCTTCAGGCTATCGCAGCCATAGAAGGAAACATAGCAATCGGACAGATGGACCGCGCGAAGAGTGACTCGAAGACCCTTTTTGTGCCCTCCTATGGTCCACACGTCGCGTCTGACGAGGGTGCGGAAGTCAAGGGGCTGAGTATGCTCCAAAATTTTAGAGCAAAGCAGGACTGGGACTTTCAACTACAGTGGAATATCAGACACAGAGCTCAGAAGAAATGGACATACTTACAAGACCACTGTCAATTTCGGATAGCAGCTCGACCTCTGCTTTGGGAAAATCGAACAATTTCACGACACCGATTCTGCCGTAATGAACTCCTCGCATGATTTGCAACGTATCACCCACGCTCACGTTGTAGCCTTTTTCCTTCGAGAAGGACACGGTGTTTTCGGGTCGCCTAATTCGCACCTCGTCTTCATGAACCAATACGAAGATTGGTTTGGATGTGCATTGCACCCATAGCCATCCGTCGGCTTCGATGCTATCCACATACCCCGACTCATTTTTATATGTCCCACGTCGGACATGCATGAGATCTCCCTGCATGACGCTGTGGAAAGTCTGCTGGGGAGTGTGGGATGCACTGGCCTCAAGACCCGAGGGGCGGGTCGTTAGGGTCCAGACGTGAGTAGTCTGATGGGATTCTAGGAACGCCCAAGGAACAACAACCTAAGTGAACATATCAGCATTTGCACCGCCGTAGATATGCAGAAGACACTTACTATATCTTTGTCTTCTAAAAGGATGGTCTGTTGATCCTCAGAAGAAGTGAGGATCGTACCAGTGAATCCTCGATGCAC
>JBBPLR010000856.1:0-12211 GCA_038089915.1 Sutorius australiensis
CTGCGGGCTCATTTTGTCGTGGTCCTTCCCCCCCCCCCCCCCCAGTAACCTCAGCGTGATACACGGTAAAGTGGAGGAAATCAGTCTACTCGACAGCATTGGCTAGTCAATTCTCGATTCGGCTCTGTATGCACGCGTCAGATTCCTCGGTCTGGAGTGGTGGCGTCATGGAACCCAGTCAACGCAGTATTATGCTGGCGCTTTGTGGGAGGAACGAGATTATCTTAATT
Organism: Sutorius australiensis; assembly: GCA_038089915.1. NCBI lineage: Eukaryota > Fungi > Basidiomycota > Agaricomycetes > Boletales > Boletaceae > Sutorius > Sutorius australiensis. Next base: position 231 of record JBBPLR010000856.1, read on the forward strand.
CCCCGTCGTCGTGCGATTGAACGCGATCAGGCTTCGATCCAGGACATGGCAAGGCTTGCAAAGGAGGCCAGCAGGGAATGGGTCATCGAGTGATGACCTTTGTTCACTGACATGGACTCAGACTTCGAGACTTTCTGTTTGTTATCCACGACCCGGATATTCCTATTTATTCGAACAATCTAACCGTGTCCGTTACCATTGAGAAAACATGACTGGAGCACAGCTCATTTCGCACGTTCTAATAACAAACCAATGTACTGTAATACCGCTTTATCGCACGAATCAATTGAGAACCACCAGGCTGCTCATACACCTGTATCTGCAGGTACATCAAGCCTGAGGAAAGCCTGAGGAACTCTTCAAGTACTGGGCAGAGGACCCGTTCACATGCGTTGTACATTATCAACACCGCACACGACTTGCCCCTTTCACGCGGTCAGTGAGCATCTCGGTATAGATGGATGGACGGACCGTGATCATTGTCCTGTTGTACTCATTGATGTAGACTTGGGACCGTACACATTCCTCTTGACGTCCACCGTTCCCACCTTGCCATCCGAGCGTCAGATGGTGCCGGTGAACAGGTAACAAGGACAGACGACGGGTGATACATGTCTTTGGGCCTTGTGCACGATCTCAGACGCTCTGGTGGAAGATCTCGAGATAGCGACGGGGTGCCTTTGGGGAAGACTGGCACGATGGGCGATAAGGTCCGTGTCGGCGCTTCCAAATGCACATCGGGAATATCACCGAGTCTTGTTATTGGGATCTCTTGTTAGCATGTGATACCCGGATGGAGACATCATGGAGCACGTAGAGAATATAGTAGGAGGCGGAGGGTGCAACGATAGGTCAGAATGTCAGTTTGTGGGAGACAATGTGGTTGCGATTCACGACCACGATCCCATGGAATGACTAAAACACGTTGGTGAACAAAGAGCTCATCCAGGTGATCTCCGCGCTCACCTCCATCACGTCGAAGTCCAACTGAACGATCTGCATGACAAGGTGGGCTCCAAACGTTAACTTCGACCGGGAAGTCGACGAACGGACTGTAGCATGTAATGCATTGTGTATGGAAACAAGCAACAACCTGCGGGTAGAATGCATGACAGGCCAGAGGCAAATGCAAGAGAAGAGGCACAGACACGATGAACAGTGCAACCCGAGTGGTGACCAGGACGCAGGAGCAGACGATAGCATTGACAGCATCAGCTAAGGTGCGTAGACCTAACTACACGAATCAGCCGTGTAGAGTGACGTTCTCAAGAATCCCCGTGCTGTGCTTCCTGCCCATACGAATGAGTGTGACACGGGTAGGGTGTCTCGCAGACGTACCTGCCTCTTGGAGATGGACAACACTTGCAGCGACATTGCAAGAGAGTCCTTTTGAGCTCAGGATGTAGATCCACGGCGGAGACACTGTCACACGACGCGTCACTCGACACTGAGTACTGAGGCCCGAGCAAGAATAAGCACCAAAGACGCGAGGTACACTGCACCATGGCCGTGAGGAGACCGACTCACCTTGTTCCCAAACATTTTGACCAACGACCGCACCATGCGCAACAATTACATTGACGAGCACTGACGGCTCTGAGAGGTGGTGAGCAGTGATGTTCGGCACAATGGAAAGCACGTTTTCAACAGGAGCAGGGACGGGATTGAGATTGCAACTCACGAGTGGCTCGAAATAGGTCGGAAAACAGCAGTGGGCATGAACATACATGACATCTCCGTGTCAAACAATAGCAATTGGTAATGTGCAAGGGAGGGAACGGGAGAACGGTGTGGGACGGAGAGTTGTGCGAAAGGACAGCGGATGCAGTCGACTTGTCTCCAGATTCGACGCATAGTGTAGTCTGGTGACCAAAACTACTTCCTAAATGGTGTTTAGACATCCCACCATCACCACAGACCCGATAACATGCTTTCGACAACTTCAGGTTCTGCGAATTACACCTAAAAACATTTCCCTAGCTTGCAATTGCGATCCCGCAGTATCCGGATCCCAGATTCCCCACTTCTCAAGCCATCATGAATCACCACGAAGTACGCCTCCAGGAACAGATCAAACGCCTCAGATTCCATATTGCCAGTACAGGCTCACTCCAGCACCCAGCGGAAAGGCTGGTGAGAAAAGTTGGTGGTGAAAGAGACGAGTACTAACGTCTGGGAAACATGTTATCGGAAGGTGGCGACGGTGAGGACTTGAATCGTTCGAACATGTCATTAAAGGGAGGGCCGATGATTCGGTAGTACAAGGCTTATGTACAGTGGACGAGGCGGTCACTGCATCATCATAACACGAGGACCAGGAACTTCGAGGAGACAGAGAACATATATGGGTGGCTCTGCCGTATCGCACTCATGCAATTGCATACAGCTGATTATGCGTCCCCCGTTGCTTTCGAGCTATCCATGGATACCACTGGCGAATATGTCGTCGTTTTGAAGTTCGAGAATGGGACGAACGATGGGGCGTTCAAGCCTTTGAAGATGTTTAGGCAAGAAAACCTCAGTGGCTCACACCCCCAGCTTGATCCACGCCCTCGACGTAAGCCCCAGTCTCATCGCCTTATTGTCCTCTGCATTGATATGGCCCCACTTCTGGTATAGTGGACCACCATCAACTCAACCAACCGGTGTTCTCTCGCAATCAGACTGTCCTCCGTGGATGTTCTGTGTTCAACTTTAGTAAGGATCGTTTACCAACGGGTTACGAACGCATAAGCATAGACAGTCCCTTCGCATTGTTAGTTATTTCTTGATGTCTGTAAATTGGTACGGTGTTTTTGGTAGTCGTATGTCAATTTCTATCGCACCTGCACCGTCTTTCACTCGAGTCGTCCTCACTCGATAATCCCCATGTTCAGCGGGCACCCTGCTTCCGAAACTATGCCGAGCACGCTAATGTATACCGTTGCGGTTCCACATTTGGCATAAGCGCCCATCTCTGATGATGCTAACAGTGCACACAAGTAAACCGAGTGCACGGGCAGACGCGCGCGCTCGATGGTGAGTGTGCGCATGCGCGTGAAGCAAGGTGGATGTGCGAACAGGACGGGTGGGGGAGCAGATGAGTATGCGTGGGGGCGGATGGTGAGTGCGAGTAGAGGCACGCCGATGCGTCAGGTGGTGGGCGTACAGTCGTGGTCGGTATGTGGGTGTGCTCGATGGTGCAAATGGCGTGCGGTGACGGCCACTCTGACGTCATGCAAATAGAATTGAATCGCCGCGTTCGGTGACCAAAGCATCCCACGCTATTCAACCTCAACCACCATCCATCTGCAAAGCAGAGTATATAACGTTATCGTCCGGGGACTCTCATTTGAATGGGCCAGCCGGACATCTAACCAAATTGAGAACATAAAAGGTTGCGATTTTGCTCGCTTATACGGTCCCAGTTTCCTGATGCTCACCGCAGATATGGTCGGCGGTGACCTCGCTCCCCTGGGGGTGTTCGCCCGTAAGGTCTGGGGTAATTCCGAGGCCGTCACGAAACACCATCCTCGAGGTTTCGATTACATTGATATCGCTGAATATCTCGACGCCTTCAGGATGCTTTCTTCAAGTATTATTTCGGATCCGATGATACTCATCAGAGAAGAATATCGCCTGGCGATGCAAGTGTTGTATACGTACGAGTCGGGGGCATTTGTTGTAGGCCAACCAGGTATTGGTGAGCAGTTAATATCATTAGGCGTAACTGAAGGACGAATTCGGGTGCTGATTCGTTTACAGGGAAAACCTATTTCCTCATCTATGTACTTATCCACCTGCTTGGTGAGGAACAGCCCATGGCTTTCCATTATTTGAGTCTTACCAGATCCTACCTCCTGTTCAAGGACAGAAATGTCAATATCCATTCTATTATGGAAAGTATGCCACTTGGTAACAGCAAACTTGTGTGGGCATTGACCGATTCCAATTTGGTTGTACAAATCCCTCCTTCTGTCTTCACAAGCAATAAATCTCACATTTGAGTTGTTCAGGTGACCTCACCCAAGGCTTCATGTTATGATTCACCCAGACTCTTTTCCTTTCACCTCATTGTTCCCTCTTATTTGGACTTATCCTTCTAAAGCCACTCTCTTGTGTGGCTTCATGATCCAACCCTTCCATGTAGTTACCATTGCTTCTGTGGTTCCACCCTTCTTACTTTGCCTCTCATGAGTAGCCTTCTTCCCTCATCTCCACCATACTGTCTTCTGCAGTAGATCTTCTCATCCATCTCCATTCCGCAGTCATTACCTTTCCACAACCTTGCCATAGCCTTGTCATTATCTTGTCCTCATCTTCCTTTTATGATTCCCCTTCCTCAAACTACTTAAAGGTCTGCACAATCCTCTGTACAACCTAAGCTAGTTCTTCTTGACTTTCACCTTGGTCTCTGTCTCAATACACTGAGTTCCCTCTTTGAACCTTGTCTGAAACCTCCTGATCCTTATGTTGTTGTATTCCCAGCAGAGATCCATTTTTGTGAACTTCTTGGCCCCTTTTAGTTTATCCACTAACCAGGTGATAAGTGGGAGTGGATAGTTGTTCTTAACTGTGTGCTCATTGAGGTACCTGTAATCTTGGACCATCTGTTTCTTGCCATCATTCTTTGGGATGAAGAATATGGGGGAGGTCTGTTCTGATTTAGAGGGTCGGATGTAGCCCTTCCTTAGTCAATCATCGATGAAGGCTGAGACTTCTTCTTGCTCTGTGACTGAAAGGGGAATCAATCTACCCTTCTTTGGTTTAAATCCTTCCTTCAGATCTATCGCATGGTCCCAGGGTTTATGTTTGGGCATGCGTTCTGATTCCTTTTTGTGGAATTGTTCAATGAACTCGTGATACTGTGGTGGTACAAGTGTTTCCACCATTTCATCTTCTACTTTTGCCTTTGACTGTTTTTCCTCTAGGGCACGAATCATAGCATGAACTTCTTCCATCATTTCTTCTTCTTCCTTTTCAACTAAGCAGAGGAAGAGGGACTTGTGCTGTAGTTCCCAGCAGTGGCATGGGCAGTGAGATAATTTCACTGTACTGGCTTGCCAGTCAATGTCAGGGTTGTGGGCCTTGAGCCAGGAATAGCCAAGGATGAGGGCATTTTTGTTGAGATCCATTACTTCAGCGATGACCTTCTCTTTGTGACCCTGGTAATCTATGATTAATTCTGCAGTGTGGGTGATGTTGCTGGCAGAATTCTTGGTTCCGTCCATGTTGTAGACTGGAATGGGATGTTGTAAGGGCATGAGAGGAATTTTGTTCTTCTTTGCCCAAGTGGAGTCAATAAAAATTGCATTAGCCCCACTATCTAGCAGTGCCTCTGTGGATATATATTCTCATTCTTTGTCATCAGGTGCTACCCTTATTCTCATGAGGATTTCCTTCTTTGGGTTAGCCGATCAACAGAAGATGCCTTGTTCTGGGATTTATTGGGAGGTGGAAAAAGAGGAATTAAGCCCACGTTTAGCATCCATGGTGAGCCCTGAACTAGCCAAGGACTCCTCTGATGGCAAGTCTGAAATAAATGAATCACATAAGTCTGTGTTGCTGTCAGTATCATAGTCCGTTACATCAGCATACATAATAGAGTCTGTGTGAGAAGAAAGGGAATCAAACCTGTTGCCCATCAAACACCCAGAAGTTCTAGGGCTCAGTCTTTTCCCAAAAACCACTTCTTGGCTTCCTTGTAAGTCATATTTTTGCCCAACTGTTTCCAGTCAGTCTCCTTGGGAACCTTGGGATTCCATTTTTCAAATTTGGCTACTTGCTTTTTGAGCACATGAATTTGCTTCTTATAGTCCAATTCATCATTGGACCCTTCTTCTTCCATGGCCCTTACATTTCAGGCCAGGGCTTTTCCCTTCTTGTGGCAGGAACAGGTCGGCTTGTGTTCTCCACTGAGGAATGAGCACTCTCCACATTGCTTCTTGGAAGAGGGGCACTGCTTTGCTCCATGTCCTTCTATGCCACAATTGTAGCATTTCATCTTGTTGCCATTTGTTTGGGCAGCGCCAATATCCATTGCGTTGGGATCACGTGTGCACCCCTTGTTCTTGTTGGTGGAGTTGGTGGAGCTCTGTTCTCTGGTTTTTCACTTAAGGAAGGACAGGGACTTGAGGTGTTGCCCTGCCTTCCTGACTTGGTTGATGAGTGTAGGAAGATCTAGCTTCCTAGCATCATCTTCTTCTTTGACCTTGAGCATAATGAGCTCTTCAGCCAACCTGGGATTGATGTGAGTCCACAGGATTTGTTTGGCATGTCCATCCTTGAGCTTAGAGAGATGGTATGACTCGTTGAAGTTGACAAGGAAATCATTGATTCTTCAGTCTCCTTGATGTAATCTTTCGATTTGGAGTTGGTGGAAGTCCACCTCATTGCTGACCCTGAATAGGGACTCCAATTCAATGACAAAATGTTCCCATGTGTAGAGGCCCTCTTGCACCATGGAAATTCTGACTTGTGCAAATCCTCCTCCTTTCTTTCCTTTCATACGAGAGAGGATCATGTACATTGCTTTGGTGGATTTTGATGGTATTACTCTGGAGTTGGCAGATAACCACCCCTGCATTGAAATCCACCATTCATTAAACTTTAGATATGACCCGTCGAATGATCCAGGGTTGGCAAATATTTCCACTTTGCTGCCCCTCCAAGCTCTGGATTGAAACAACCTGAGAAGCATATGTGCTATAGGTTGCTCTAAACTTGATAGAGACTTATGGAGAGGATCTAGCTTATATCCAACTGAAGCTTCTGAGGGGAAACTCCAAGTGAACTTAACTGGGGATTACCCAGCATTCACTGGAGGGTTTATATACTACTCAGTAGTGTATGTACATGTTTGGATCATTTCTACGATCTATCCGAATGTGACTAGAGTGCTATGCAGACATAGCCCCAAAGGCAATGCTAGAACAACCTCAAGGCTGTGGAAGAATGGAAGTACACAGCTGAAGGCACTGCCCAGGTGGCTGGTATGGAAGAGAAGCACTACAGCCTCAAGGCTGTGAGCGGAAATGAAGGGAGAAGCATAAACACTGCCATGCACAGCACAGAAATGAAAAGAAGACTGTGCATGATGCAACCATGTGTTGCTGAGTTCTAACTCTATAAAAAGGTAAACATAGACAAACATAGGAGATGCGGATCGCTGATCTGTGATAAGATAAGATAATAGATAAGATAACCAACCAAGGCTTAGCTGACTGGTACTTTGCAAGTGTCTTAGTGGCAGTAGAGGCCAATGACTGGCGTTGGACTTCAAGTCCTGAGGGCAGTTTAAAGATATGCCTAGGTCATGTGACCATCGAGGTCTTGTGACTGTTAGGGGTTAAAATGGACCTGTAACACTATCCCCCCTTTAGGATCAAACTCCAGGTGATCAAAGGTAAGGGTTAAATAAGAAGGTGTCTTCAGTGAAGATGACAGTGAGAGAGTTCACAGCTCTAGGGTTCCATATGTGGAATTCTCGAATTGCATCTTGGCAGTTGGAGAGATTCTCTTTAGGTTCCCAGGTTCTGTCCTCTTTGGAGTAACCTCACCAGTGAACTAGGTATTCCAACTTCCAGCATTGGAGTCGTGAATCAACAATGAATTCTACCTTGTAGATCTCATTGTGATCTTCTGTTATGTGAACTGGACCAGGCTGGTTTAAGGGTTGATTTGGTAGTACCTCGATATGAGGTTTTACCTGTGAGATATTCATGACTGGGTGAATTTTCATGATGCATGGGAGGCATAGGCAGACCACATTTGGTCCCACCATTTCCTCTACTGGGAAGGGGCCTAGCCACCTTTTCGTCAGCTTCTTGCTTTGGCATGTCAAGTGCAGGTTGTCTGTGGTAAGCCACACTTTATCTCCAGATTTGTACGTAGGTGCTGGTGATCTGTGTTTATCCGCTTGGATCTTCATTCAATCCTGTGCCTTCTTTAAGTTATTTTTAGTTTCTTCTAAGGTCTGATTCATCACATCTGCAAAGTCATTGGCAGCTGGTGCTTTAGACAAATGTGGTTCAATGCCCATTCTAGGGGCATACGAGTGTGTGACCTCAAAAGGGGTTTTCTTTGAAGATGCCGAGATCTTTGAGTTATAGGAGAATTGAGCAATGGGAAGCCATTGTGCCCATGTGACCTGTCACGTGTTACAATATAATTGGAGATACTGCTGGAGATCCCAATTCATGCATTCCATTTGCCTGTCTGTTTGCAGGTGATGTGCAGATGATAATTTAGACTAATGCCTAGCCTTGTGGTTAGGTCTTGGAAAACATGCGAGGTGAATTGTGGGCCTTGGTCAGACACTATAGTCCATGGAAGTCCATGCACCTTCCACATGTTGTGGAGGAAGAGTTTAGCCATGTCTAGTGTGGTTACATTCTTTGTGCAGGGGATGAAACATGCTTCTTTCAAGAAGCGGTCTATGACCACCATAACTGAGTCATATCTGGATGACATGGGTAGGTCAGTGATAAAGTCGATGTAAATGTCCTGCCAAGGGCCATCAGGAATAGGAAGGGGTTGGAGTTCTCCTTGTGGAGGCTGATTGGAACCCTTCATATGTGCATATTTGTCACATTGAGTGATATAATCTTTTGCATATTTTGCCATGCCTGGCCAATAATAGGATCATTTGAGAAGTTCTAGAGTCTTCTCATACCCAGGGTGTCCACTTACTGGAGCATCATGACATAAATTAAGGATTTGTGCATGAAGATTGTCATCATTTTGGGATGAAGATCTTGTTGTGATATTGGATGAGACCGTTGTCTATCCTGAAATGGTCATTTCCATCTATGACTTTGTTCATGGCTGATTTGCTCATCAGCACTGTGGCATTCTTGATGGACTGGAGTATCATATCCCCATCATCCTGTATCTCGATAGCAGGTACTGCTCGGATATGTCCAGGATCTATGAGTGTGATTCTTTGATTATTGGTATCAATACCGATGGCGTGGTCCGCTCTGTGGCTAAGGGTGTCCGCCTTTGTGTTGGTGGCACCTGCTTTGTACATAAATAGATAGTTGAATTGTGAGAGGTACTGGGCCCATTGGGCTTGTCTCTGATTCAGGTCTTGGGATTTCATAAAGTATGCAAGGTTTGCATGATCTGACCAGATCTCAAACTCATGTCTCACTCCTTCTAAATAGTGGTGCCATATTTCCAGGGTGCATATAATGGCTAGCATCTTCTTGTCACAGATAGGGTAGTTGCGTTCTGTTGGGGTCATAGAATGGGATGCATAGGCCACTGGGTGCCATTTGTCATCCTGTAAAATAGATAAGACAGCTCCTGTTGTGTAATCCAAAGTGTCGGTTTCTAGGCAGAATTGACAGTTCGTATCTGGGTAAGCGAGGATTGGTACTGTTGTAAAGAGGTGTTTTAGTGTGTCAAATGCTTCTTGTTGTTCCTTTTCCCAGGAAAAGGGTTTGTCTTTCTTGAGAAGGTCATTCAAGGGTCATGCTATACCTGAGTAACCGTTTATGAACCTTCTATAAAAATTAGCCAATCCAAGGAAGGATCAGACTTGCTTGAGGGTCATGGGAGCAGGCCATTCAAGAATGGCTTTTACTTTCCCATCGTCCATATGGATTCCATCTTTTCCCACAATCATGCCGAGGAATTCAACTTCGTTCATGGAGAAGAAACATTTCTCAGGCTTTAAGAACAAGTCATTTTCTTTAAGGTGCCTGAGTATCTCGAGGATGATGCAGTCATGTTCTGCTTGGTCGTCCATTTTCGTGAAGATGAGAATGTCATTGATGTAAACAATGACAACCTCATCCATATCTGCAAAGATCTCATTCACCATCGCTTGGAAGGTGGCGGGGGAGTTACAGAGATCAAAGTACATGATGAGAGGTTTGAAGGTGCCCTTGAAACATGCAAAGGTGACCTTCCATTCATCTCCTTCTTTGATTCTCACGTTGTTGTACCCCCATCAGAGATCCATTTTTGTATACTTCTTGGCCCCTTTTAGTTTATCCACTAACTGGGCGATAAGTGGGAGCAGGTAGTTGTTCTTTACCATGTGCTCATTGATGTATCTATAATCTTGGACCATCTGTTTCTTTCCATCCTTCTTTGGGATGAAGAATACAGGAGAGGTCTGTTCCAATTTGGAGGGATGGATGTAGCCCTTTCATAGTTGATCTTCTATGAAGGCGGAGACTTCTTCTTGCTCCATGACTGAAAGGGGAATCAATCTACCCTTTTTGGGTTTAAATCCTTCTTTTAGATCTATTGCATGGTCCCAAGGTTTATGTGTGGGCATGCGTTCTGATTCCTTCTTATGGAATTGTTCAATGAATTCATGATATTATGGTGGTACAAGCCCTTCTGCTGTTTCTCCTTCTACTTTCACCTTTGACTGCTTTTCCTCTAGGGCATGAATAGTAGCATGAACTTCTTCCATGATTTCTTCTTCTTCCTTTTCGACTAAGCGGAGGGAGAGTGACTTGTGCTGTAATTCCCAGAAGTGGCATGGGCAGCAGGATAGTTTCACCATACCGGCTTGCCAGTTGATGTCAGGGTTGTGGGCTTTGAGCCAGGAGTAGCTGAGGATCAAGGCATTCTTGCCGAGATCCATTACTTTGGCTGTGACCTTTTCTTTGTGGCCCTGGTAATCTATGATTAATTCTGCGGCATGGGTGATGTTGCTGGCAGAGTTCTTAGTTCCGTCCATGTTGTAGACTGGAATGGGATGATGTAAGGGCATGAGAGGGATGTGGTTTTTCTCTGCCCATGTGGAGTCGATGAAAATAGCATTGGCTCCGCTATCTAGCAGAGCTTCTGCGGGGATGTATTCTTGTTCTTCATCATCGGGCGCAACCCTTATCTTCATGAGAATTTCTTTTTTCGGGTTAGCTGATTGGCAGAAGATGCCTTGTTCTGGGATTTGTTGGGAGGTAGATAAAAAGGAATTAAGCCCACATTTAGCATCTGTGGCGAGCCCTGAACTAGCCAAGGACCCCTCTGACAGCAAGTCTGAAATAAATGAATCACATGAGTCCATATCGCTGTCAGTATCATAGTTTGTTATATCATCATATCATATAGAGTCCGTGTGAGAAGATAGAGAATCAAACCTGTTGCCCATTGAACACCCAGAAGTTCTAGGGCTCAGTCTTTTCCCAAAAACCACTTCTTGGCTTCCTTGTATGACATCTTCTTAACTGACCATTTCCAGTCAGGTGGCTCTGATTGGCAGGCCTGGAACTCCTTTTCCTTTTTCACAAAGGTGGCAATTCTTTTCTCCATCACTCGCACTCGAGATTGGAAGTCTGCTTCTTCCTTGTCAGAGTCTTCCTCATTAGTGGCCCTTACGTTTCAGGCCAGGGCTTTTCCTTTCTTGTGGTGGGAACAAGATGGCTTGTGTCCTCTGCTGAGGAATGAGCATTCGCTGCACTGCTTCTTTGGCAACGGGCATTGCTTCACTCCATGTCCTTCTTTGCCACAGTTGTAGCATTTCATCTTGCCATTTGATTGGGCGGCACCAATGTCCATAGCATTGGGATTGCAAGAGTGTCCCTTTCCTTTCAAGTCAGAGTTTGTGCTCTGCTCGCTGGTTCTCTTTTTGAGGAAGTTGAGGGACTCGAGGCATTGTCCCATCTTCCATACATGATTGATGAGCTGGGGGAGTGTGAGTTTGCCAGAGTCATCGTCTTCCTTGACTTTGAGCATGATCAATTCTTGGGCTAGTCGATCCAAGATTTGCATCCACAAAATCTGTTTGGTGTGCCCCTCTTCAATCTTGGAGAGGTGGTAGGATCTATTGAAGTCAGTGAGGAAGTCATTGATTCGGTGATCTCCTTGGTATAATTTTTTGAGTTGGAGTCAGTGGAAGTCCACCTCATTGCTGATCCTTAATAGGGATTCCAGCTTGATGATGAATCTTTCCCATGTGTAGAGGCCCTCTTGCATCATGGGAATTCTCACTTGTGTGAATCCTCCTCCTTTCTTTCCCTCGATGCGAGAGAGGATCG
>JBBPLR010000857.1:0-12211 GCA_038089915.1 Sutorius australiensis
GCCACACCCCTTACGTTACCTCCCCTGAGGAACGTACATGAGATCCTTGCTGATCCGAAGACGGATCTTAATAAGCACCGAGATCTTATCAAGGCAGAATTTGAGATTCTGCACAAATTCATCAACATGCAGCTCAAGGGAGCTTATGACGCGTTGGCTGACATACGGGACACCCTGGGTAGAACCCATGAGGTGATGACCCATGTCGAGTCACACCTACGATCGGCCAAACAGGAGGCCACACGATCTCGTGCAGATGTAGTCGCGGCCAGGATTGCCGATCAGATACTCGCACGCAAATCCCATGATGCCGAACGCAAGAAGGCGTTCTCGGCAGTGATGACGATGGTCAGGGCACTACCCCTGAACCCCAATCTAGATCGAGCACAGGCTGCTCCTATGTCCATTCCAGGACGGGCACTCGTTGCCCATATGACATCACCACCGGCTAAGACCGAGGATGACGACAAGGCCAAGGTGGCAGCACTAGATGCAGCCATCAGCCGAGCCGAGGAAGATTACACCCTCGAGCAGGCCGAACAAAAGGCTAAAGAAGCCTCGGCACAGGTTGCCGATCACGCTAAGCGAACAACGGAGCTAGAAGCTGCCGTTAACCGCATCACGAAGATGGCAGATGAAGCCATAGATATCGATGATGACTCGGACGATGGATCGGTGATCTCATCTCCGACATCACAGGGAGGATCCCTCCCACGACTACAAACGATCACGGAGACATCAGAAGGGTCGATCCCTCCATCTCCGCTGATACTCAACCCCAAGGAGATGACTCCCGCACCAGCAAGAATAGACTGGGCTGAGGAGATCTCCGACGGAGAGTTTGCACAAATGTCCAAACGTGCACAAGAAATCGAAGCCCTTAACAAGGCTCGAGATCAAATGGCAGCCGAGTTGGCACGCCAACATGAAAGATCCGTGATTGCTAGACGCAATCAGATGAGATCGGGATCGGGCATGATTAAGCCCACAAGTATCCCACGGGCAGCCAGGCCCACCACTACGAAGCCGCTGATTGAATCAGCTCGGCAAGATAGGATCAAGGCACTGGCGGGATACCCCAGTCAATCCGAGAAGAGAACCTCGGATCGCCTTAGATCTGGACCTACGCCAGGTCCATCAAAGAAGCCACTCCCTCCCCACCTACGAAACAGGGAACCAAGGGAGCCAATCAAGTGTTACAACTGCAGGGAGGTTGGACACGGAATCCACGACTGCCCATTCCAGGTAGTCACTTGCACAGAGTGCAATTACGTCGGAGGCGGGCATAAGATAACCTGCTCTGCACGAAGGCCGAAGAAGGCCAGGCCAGGGCTGAGGCAAACAGAAAGACCTCAGGCCCCTATCACAAAGCCACCTCTTGATGAGGTCATCGACAGAAAAGAAAAGGGAAAAGAACCGATCAGGATCGGATCCCTGACCCCGGCCCAGATTAGGGCATGGAGATAAGATCTCCACAAACGGTCTGGAATGACCTTAAACTAGAACAAGTCCAAATTATGACTATAAACTGATTAGAAGACGAAGCCTAGATGGCTCATAGGTCCACAATGACCCTAAACTAGCAGAGATGGCCTAGAAGGCATATACATCCAAAACGATGTAAAACTAATGATGGTCCGCAATGACCATAAACTACTAAACGTCCAAGATGACGATAAACTACCACACATCCGGCCTAGCGCCACCCATGTCCGAGATGACATTAAACTAATGACATAATCGGCTAAATACCGATATCCTCCGCAATGAGGTAAAACTACCCCACATTCCCAGATCGCTTAAGTCGCCTAGATCCGAGAGATCAAAAGCGCACAGCAAAGAAGGGAAATAACCCCTAGAAGGGGATAAAGACGACACAGACAACGATGATCCACCATAGAAGGGGATCGTCATAGGTCTAGCCAGCCTCGAAAATGGCCAATTTTTTTTATCCCTACCATAGCTTACAGCATCGAGACGCCGCGCAAACCACTGGTTTGGTGCTAGAAGCGCACGGCTTAGAAGGGGATAGTAGGAGTAGGGAACGACAGGTGAAATAACATGGAACCTGGAGTATTGTGCCTCGAGTCTGTACTACTAGGAAGGACGAAGCACACCCTACGACAACACCGACGCGAAGCGAAATTTAGGGTCAAACCTTTTTCGCCTAGCAGGGGAATCGCTTGCAATATCACCCACCCCGAGGAGCCATTTATTTGGTTGTACCTCACTCGACAGGGAGACTTATGCAGCGCGACACAGTCCACCGTACATGGATGGTCAACTGCAGACATCAATAACCCCTAAATGTCCTCAGCAAGACTCAAAACTACCAATGATGACAGCAATCTAGATCTTGCCAAGATCAGATTTGCTATTGTCCCATCCAGCCATGATGTAAAACCGGATCAATGAAGATCTAATCCAGGGCATGGATAGTTCTTTGGCACCGACGACTGTCCTTATCAAGACACAAAACTGATCCCGACATAGAGATCGGCCTAACAAAGGATGATTCTCGCTGACGACACTCCTAAGCACAAGTACAAAACCGCTTACAATCTCAGGAAGCCAGTCATGTGCATCTGAGATAACCTTCTCTATACCCAAGCTAGACGCTCACCCTCAAGATCAAGAAACTGATCTTATGTATGGGATCGACACTTCCCATTATGGGGCTAGAAATGCCCACAACATTAAACCTTATTTATTCGCCTTGACGGCACAAGACGAATGCAAGATTATAGGTTGCCCGGAGTTTGACCATAACAGGGGAATAGTGTTACAGGTCTACATCATAACCCCTATTCTTGCGCAATCTAGCGCTTGACTGCGCTCATGACTAGTAGCTTGATGCTACACTTTACTAGGATCCATAGGACCACTATTGCCACTAGACGCTCGATGCGATCCAGTCACTATGTCCTCCGATCTTATCTTATCGGTCTAGGCTAGTCCTACCGATTATACGCATTACACAAGGTATTGTATACACACATTTACTTTATTATAGAGTTCACGATTGGATCTGCAATCCAATCTTGCACATATGCTCAGGGGCTATTACCCTCTGACCACGATCGCATGTGCTATGCGCATGTACTCACTTCCATTCCACATTGCCTTGATGGCTATGTGTATGCTTCCATTCTACATGCGTTGCACGCATGTTATACCCCCTTCCATTCCTATTTATGAACCCTTAAACCGTATCTTCCGATTTACTATTTATCATACGGACTATTAGTATATCTATTAGATCTACTGTACACGGGTGTACATAGAGTAGATGTATATAAAGCAAGGCGACTACACTGGACGTCCTCCAGTCTAGTTCACCTTGAAGTCTTCCCCAAAGCTTCAGGCGAGCTCTCGGGCAGATTCCGCCCTTGACTCATAAAGTCCCACTCCATCTACCTAGATGGTAGATACTCGACATAGGATCTAGTTAAGAGTTCATTAATGACTCAGGGGCTACTACCCCCCCTAGGTTTTGGGTTGTTTCAGAGTAAATCTCCTACCACCATGCATAGAACTGACTCAAAGCCATACCAAAGTCAGTAAAGCCACTCCACTGTGAGTGTACTTCTCCCATTTCTGACCTCACCATAAAGTGTGCTACAACCTGCCAATATTTAACACCAATGGCATGACCCAAGAAATACACAAGTCCGGAGGAGAGGGTGCTGGCTGCTCATAGTTATCGGGCAAGCTACTATGCAAAGTACACTGTACAATTCTGACACTCCATTGCACTTACACGTCCTCCAATGAAGGAACTGGGCCACAATTAATAAGAAGTGTGTTGAAAAGCACAAGGAAATTGGGTGCATCACTTGATTTATGATACACTAATTGCTCACTACAATGGTCTTCCAGTGCGATGAAGCAGGTTGCATGCAAGGAGCCTGGGTGTGCCATCCAAATGATGACACTGCATTGCTCACTAACAGTCTTCCAGCAGAACAAAGCAGGCTGCCCAACTTATGGGTAAGTCCTCTTCCAAAAAGCACTTACTATCATGTCAGTTAGTACTTTGTAGAAATTCTACCACAGATCCTCATTACTCCTTTAGCCTGGGGCAACCAATGGGCATAAAGAATTTTGCACCAGCTCAGTAGGTTCTGCAGTGCCGTTGTTGCTGCCTGGCTCACTAACATTTAATAGGACCTGTGAGCCTGCTGATTCGGAATCCAGCATTAAGGTGGCTCTGAAGAGTATTGTTGGAAGCTCTTCTCACCAGCGAATGCAGGCTCTTTGTGAGGGCTTCATCACTTCTGGTGATTACAGAGAGATCTATGACACGCTCTCTGACATTGAAGGTCTCGACAAATGGTTACAAAGGCTCATTCCTACAGATATTTCTTCTGGGCATCTGCTCTCAAAGGCTATCCACACAGTCACAAAGGTATTGGAGGATCTACTTCTTAGTGCTATGGAAGGTGTTGATGTAAGTGAGTTAGCACACAAGGGCCATTTGCTGTACCAGGTGGCCCCCGATATCATGTTATAGACTGATTCTTGCCATGACTTGCTGTTCAAAGTATGGGATGGCTAAGCATCACGACCACCACTCTAGCCTGATATTACCTTACTTGACATTATGTACCTAACTCATACAATATACCAAAATTATGATAAGGTATTATAAGATATTGGCATTAATTCAGCGTGCAAGTAATGTATATCAGTACCAACTTGAATTTGCATCCAGACTTCCAATTGCGCCACAATTGAAATATATAGATTGTCAAGATAGCAAGAGTCAAACATGGTACTCTCAAAGGTATCACTCTCGGGTATGAAGTCATAGTTACAGCCAGTCATCATTGGCAGTGGTGGTGAAGAATGCATCATGTCATTGTCAGTCATTGGTAGTGGTGGCGATCGTGTCACGCTGTCATTGTTGTCACTCTCATTGTGGCTGGGTGGTGGTGGCATAGGTCACATGGCATGTTGGCACAAACCAAGGGAGAGTTGTCACAGTTGTTGTGCATATGCATGAGGGTAAGGGAGGGAAACGGGGTGATGGGGACAGTAGTGTAGACCATACTGTCATTGTCGGAGTCGTGGCTACTGCTAGCTGACCAGGGGTAGTGTGGGTGGTGATAAGGCACAAACGCCATCATGTCATCACTGGATGGTGATAGTGGTGGGGTCTGGGACATGGTCGTCATGTGGTTACTATGTTGTCACTCACACATGTGGCACACGTACTTGCTACCCACATGGGTTAGCTGTACCCTTGATATACCCTAGCTGTAGAATGGGTCAAAATGGGAGTGCAAACAGCTGGAATGAAGGGACAATGAAGACTCACATAGCTGTGTCACTTCCAGACATGCAGAGCAACTTGACTGATGAAATGGTGATGATGGTGGCATTCCAGGATAACAAGGACTTCAAGTACAGGACAATGGAAGTTAGAGCAAACGGACAGAAACAACTCACCTGGAGGGGCTACTGACGAGTGGCAAGTGAGAACGTGAGTTGAGACTGTGGGAAAGAGTATCTCAGTGGTGAGACAAACAGTGAGCAAGCACTTGGGATGATGATGAACCAATATTTATACCCCTCCCCTGCTTTGGACACAGCAGTGCCCATTTCCCATCTTGCAATGGCAGTCGTTCCTCATCTTGCAAATGCCATGGGAGTTAACATTGCGATTCCTTTGATGAACAACCTTGCAACGGATCTGAACACATGTCCCATTACTCCCATCTCCAATCTTGCCACAGTGACTTCTTCTCATCTTGCAAACGCCACAGCAGTCTCAGGCTGGCAGCCCCCCCTTGGGCTCAGTTGTCATCAACTCGTTCAAGATCACTGGTCTCCCCAAGAAGGCACATTATCTGTTTGATGGTGAGCCCACATGCCATTTTCTCGTCTATCTAATTTCTTGTCCCAGCAGCCTACATACCCAGGACCTACACCAACTCCAGGTCATCACCAACTCATTCAATCTTCCCAAGAAAGTATATTATCTATTCAACAGTAAGCCCATATATTGTTTTCTCATCTATCTGATGTCCTGTCCTGCAGAGGGCTGCACTGACTCCAGGTCATCACCAACTCGTTCAAGATCACTGGTCTTCCCAAAAAAGTGTATTATCAGTTTGATGGTGAGCCCACATGTCATTATTGTGTGCTGTTGATCATTATCTCATCTATCTAATGTCTCATCCCAGCAGGCCACTCTGGGACCTATCCTGACTCATCATCACCAACTCATTTGGGATCACCAGCCTCCCCAAGAAAGTGTATTATGTGAGCCCACATGTTATTTTCTCGTTTGTCCAATGTTGCATCCTAGCAGGTCACCCTGGGACCCACCCTGACTCCAGGTCATCACCAACTCATTCAAGATCACCAGCCTTCCCAAGAAAGCATATTATCAATTTGACGGTGAGCCCACTATTCTTGTCTATTCAATATCTTGTCCCAGCAGGCCACCCTGGGACCCACCCTGACTCCAGGTCGTCACCAACTTGTTCAAGATCACCAGCCTTTGTATTATGTGAGCTCACGTGTCATTTTCTCATCTATCTAACATCTTGTCCCAGCAGGCCACCCTGGGACCCACCCCAACTCCAGGTTGTCACCAACTCATTCAAGATCACTGGCATTCCCAAGAAAGAATATTATGTGAGTCCACGGTTTGGTTTCTTATCTATCTAAGTCTCATCCTAGCAGGCTACCCCAGGACCCACCCCAACTTCAGGTTGTCACCAACTCATTCAAGATCACCAGCCTTCCCAAGAAAGCATATTATGTGAGTCCATGTCTTGGTTTCTTATCTATCTCTGTCTCATCCTAGCAGGCTACCCCGGGACCCACCCGGACTCCAGGTCGTCATCAACTTGTTCAAGATCACTGGCCTTCCCATGAAAGCTAATTTGACGGTGAGCCCACATGTCATTGTCGTGCATCATCAATCTAGGTTCAATATGATCCAGATGTAGACAATTAGTATCCCGACAGAAAGGGAGTGGCTGGGAGCAGGGCAAGGCAGTGGCACTGTCCCGAGTTGGCACCCTTACCACTCATGTAGATGAGCACATGGGCATACTCATCTGCTTCCCCATTTACTCACCTTCGTCTTTGTCCTTACCCAGCAGCTATATAGTGGAGCCATGTGCTACAGGCACCAGCTTTTTTCATGTGCCAATAACCAAGCTTTTTGAAAGACTTTGTCATGCATTGGTTGGTGACTGCTGATGTGTGCCCATGTTCCCAAATCAGTGTGTGTAAGAGTCACCTCATGATGCTATGCCAGCAAGGGTGTCATTTACCATATTCTTGGAGAAACCTTAGCTTCAATGTCCAGGGTCTTGGTTTATTAGCGATTGGGCTGTGTAAACCCTTTTGCAAAAGTATGCTCACCCATTGCCATGACCAGCTCTTCATTCAATGACTTCCACTGTTAGCATGGGCGACAATGGCCATGGGTTCACACCAACAAACAACGGTAAGCCAACTTGAACTAGACATTCCCCGTCACATACATCTTTGAATGCAGGCATTGTTGACCTATAGTAATTACAGGGCACCCGATATCCCTTGGTAGAGGCTCTACTAGAGGAAAGCTGCATTTTAGGATGATAAAGGGATTCAAAGTTCATTGCAGGGGGGGGGGGGCAAATCCTCTTATGTTGATGGGGCACCATACGAAGATCAAATTGGATGAGTTGGGCAAGCTACACCTAACCAAAAAACTGTACAAAGCCCCCCAAGCTGCTCATCCAATTCAGGTCACTGCCCCATCACAATCTATGCTTGTTGACCCAATAACCATTCCTCCCTGTGTTGATGACCTTCCAGATGGTGTTGACCTCAGCATCTTTGATGACACTCCAAAGCAATGCCCAACATCTGTGAGTCTAGGGTTGATTTGCTTTCCCATGATTCACATTGTAATTTGTCAGGACTTCCCACTTCTTGTTTGGATGGATCAGGATCGTGATGAATTCCTTCATGAACTAATCCATTTGGAAGGATGGTGTGGAATCACCACATGTGCCATTTGCAAGATCCATCCTGCAATGTACTGCTGTCATGACTGTCTAACACTCGATCTCTATTGCAAAGACTGTGTCCTGTCAAGACACACAAATCAACCTCTGCACCATGTTAAGGTAGGCTTAGTTGTTTGAGCATAGAGAGCCATCTTTGACGGTGCTTAGGAATGGCAGGGCTCTTGCTGGGTTTGAACTTCACTCAAAGAACTTTGTTTGATTATTCAGCTTGGACATCTATCAGGCGAGTTGTGCTGCTTGCTGAAGCCCCCCTACTTGGATGACTTTGTCATTATCCATGGTAATGGGATCCATTCCGTGATGCTATGATTCTGTGGTTGCGAAACTGCAGAGAATCCCGTTCAACAGTTACTCTGACATCACTTGTTTCCAGCAAGTATGGACAAACCATGTACTGCAGCCACTTTCAGTGTTCTGGAAGAATATCATCTCCTTTCTCTTGAGTCGAAGGTGTCGATGCATCATTATTACAATTCCCTCACTCACCATCACAATAATGCGGGCCTATGCCCTCTGAAGGTAACTGGAGATTTTCATGTCTGTAATCAGAACCAATATTTTATTAGGATTGCTATGAAAAATTCATGTGGATGGCATGCCAGTGGCGCCATTTGAAAATGCTAAAACGATCAGGGTGTGGCCATGATCCCAGTGGGGTAGGGGGCATGAAGGAGGGTGAGTGTTGCATCCTCTGTCCTGCCTGTCCTCAGCCTGGAAAGAATCTTCCAGAGGAATGGGAAACTGTATCAAAAGATAAGGAGTAAGTAAGCCATTCTATGCATGAGCTGGTACTTATATTTCAAAGATGGTTATATGCACTGTTTGTAGCTATCGATGCCAACTTCCGGTTGAAGCGGAGAGCAGTATCGAAAGATGAAGTTGACCCAAGCCTTAGCAAAGGCTGGTCATACTTCGTCAAGGAACTCTTGTACAAGCTATATATAAACAAGCATTCCAATACCCACCAAGAGGTAAGGTCCTACACCTATTGGTTGGAATACAACAGACTTGACCATTGATATAGAAAAGCTTATGCTCTAGCCATGAGGCTGTGAACAGTGCCAACACAAAGTCTTCAAAGGGATTGGCAGCGACCAGTGCTGGCAGCATCTGTTGTGCACGTCATGAAATGAAACTCCCAGGAGGTATTGGTGATCTACAGAAGGGAGAACGGTGCATGTAATATATACGATGTACATTGTCAATTATTCTTATTTCTTGAGCTACAGCTACATTAACATGGATTACTTGTTTTTTTTTGGTTCTAAGGGACACTTTCCTCAAATATTTCAATGTATCATATGACATATATTGCCAGTGAAGTCAACATCTCTGGGAACGCATGCAGATGCTCCCAAACCCCATACATTTCCCTTACAAGGATAAAAAAGTGATTGGTTTCATCCCGAAATTCTATCTCCCAGCCCATGTCGCCAGTTGCCAGTGGAAATACTCGTTCAACTTAATCAAGGGTGTTGGTCGAACAGATGGTGAGGCACCAGAGCATGGGTGGTCGACCCTCAATGCCACTGCATTAAGTACAAAGGAAATGGGACCTGGTCACTGCCGTGATACCCTTGATGACCTCATCAGCAATGGAAATTGGAAGAAACTCATTAGTCTTGGTAAGTTACTAGGGCCATGCTTTGCCTTGCAACTGCCCAAGTTACTAACCACTATGTAGGAGAATCCATCCTTTCCAAATTAAAAGATGCAGTACCAGAGCAAAACGAACATCAAGAGGATTTGTGTGAATTTGAGGTATCTCTTTTGGGGCAGTATAAAGAGCAACTCACACAATGGAAGGAGGAAATCACTGCTTGGGAGGCTGACATGTCCAGACCAAACCTGTTTGAGGTTAAATCCAAAGGTATGTACGTTGTGTTGCACAATGTTGTATCATACTCAACATACCATTCTTGTTAGTTGTCACTCAAGCAAGCATGCATCTGCAGCTGGCCAGGGAAAATGCCTGGCACCTCAATGAGCCAGATACCCTCCCTATCCATCCTGACATCTCTCCAAGTGTGCTCGTTAGCACTGGGATCAATTTAGAAGAGCAGCAGTGAGTAGCTCATATATTTTATCTGTAGCTTTACATTAACACATATCAAGATGCTGTCTTCGGCATGATGTCAAAAACCTTGATCCCCGTGCAACTGATCAACAGAAAACAAAACTCCAGCAATGGAGCAATGCACTAATGTGATGCATTGAAGCTTGGGGGAGTGTCCAAATCCTATACATTCTGTGCGTCACATCCTTATGGGCCAAGCTTGTAACCAATCGTGCAAATGTCCAACCTGAACATTTTCTTCTTCTGCTACCCTCTGCCCTCAGATGCCAGATACCATGTGACAACAATTTGCAAGAAATTGAATGGCAACTTTGAATAGGTCAGGCTCATGATGCCCTTGAGAAACTCCGTCAGGTATTATGGTCTTGTTCGTATATGCTATGTTTTAAAGACAGATTTCTGTGAGGACAAGGTGCCAATACTTGGGCCCAAAATTGTCTGAAGTCTGTCGATGCAAAGGTTGATGCAAGTGCCACCAAATATCAGGCCTCCTATGATGCATTGATAGCATTATCACAATTCCTTGGCAAGACAGGCTGGAACAATGCTCTCTGCATCCTTGAAAACAATGATATATGCTCAATGACAGTGGGAACTGATGATTGCCCAAGCGAGGGACACAGATGTCTCTCTTGGATCTGGTTAGTGTGCAGGAATGGTAGAGGGACCATTGGGGGGGACAGTGATGAAGAGCTACAGGATGGTATGTTATACAACTCTATGTGTAATGTCTTCGGCTGACTTCAAGTCCCAGCAATCCATCTTGAATGGTGCAAGGCCCATGCTTGGGCACATAGATGGATAGAAGAGGTGGAACTATTGGTGGAGGAGCAGTGCCAGGTCTTACAATTCCTTCATTGGCAGGAAGCCTGGTGGTTAGGAAAGCAAGCACTGGTTTCAACAGATGACCCGGTGTGGGTGATAAAGATCAGGTGGGTGCGAGGTAGGGCGAGTATGTTCATCCCTGGGGTCTGCCTGCAGCGCTGGAAAGTGGTCCGGGCGATCAGGAAGAAGAGGATCACCAGGAGACCAAAATTCCGGACTAGAAGGAGGAAGAGAAATCTGGAGGAGAATGAGGTCCGGAGGACGACTCTGCTGATGCAAATGGACTCAGAGATGATAGGAAAGAGTGCACGAATGATTCGATTCTTTTGTTCTGGAAGTACCAGTACAGAATTTATAGTCCAGGTATACCCAAGACTGTAACCAAGGAAGTGACAGGTACATGTGGTACGTGCCTAAACACACCGGAAAGTGTTCCGGATGTCAATGATAAGTATAAATGCATACACACAAACAAGATAAGATAAATCCGAATAGAAATATACATATTCCGGATCGAAATGAAGGATTTCCGGAGCGGATAAGTGATATCCGGAGCAGATAAAGTGATTTCCGGAGCAGATAAAGTGATTTCCGGAGTGGATAAAGTGATTTGAAGTCCAGAAAGGTATAGGATCACTTCAGAACAGAAAGGACTCGACATAGAATGCTTTTGGACACCTAGAACACTAGAAAATAGGGGTTTATGAACATAGAGAGCGATGGCTCTCTACACCGTAACAAGGTTGAGCACCTCAGGCTCGACTCATTTGTGCAACAGGCATGCTAACAGTCTGGATTAGTATTGACCAGGTGGATTCAATATCACTCACCTGGGGCCTTGGCCTTCCCTTTCCCCTTGGCCTTCTTCTCCTTCTCTGTCATCACCTGCATCTTCTTCTTTGTGCTTGGCACTCGTCCCTGCAACTTGTTGCACTTGTACTTGACATGTGTGCATGTCATGCATGAGATTCTGTGCTTCCCCTTGCACACAATCCTCTTCCTTGCGCAGACTTCGCAGGGCTGGTCATAGATTGAAACAACCCAAAACCTAGGGGGTGTAGTAGCCCCTGAGCTGTTGATAACTAGATCCTTGTAGTATGTTGATATCTACCGTCTAGGTAGAGAAGTAAGACTTTATGAGTCAAGGGCGGTAGTAGGCCCGTGAGCTCACCTGAAGCTTTGGGGAAGACTTCAAGGTGAACTAGACTGGAGGATGTCCAGCTAGTTGCCTTGCTTTATATACCATCTACTCTATGTACACCCGTGTATGGTA
>JBBPLR010000858.1:0-12185 GCA_038089915.1 Sutorius australiensis
TCACCTGGACGAGCTCTTCGTTCATCAGCGTGCTTTAGTCATTTCATGGGATCATTGTCGTGAATCACAACCACCCACAAAATTCTGACCTAACGTTTCACTCTCCGCCTCTCACTGTATTCTCTACGCGCTCCACGATGTCTCTATCTGGGTTTTACATGCTAACAAGAGATCCCGGCAACAAGGCCGGGGATATTCC
This sequence comes from Sutorius australiensis, assembly GCA_038089915.1. Lineage (NCBI taxonomy): Eukaryota > Fungi > Basidiomycota > Agaricomycetes > Boletales > Boletaceae > Sutorius > Sutorius australiensis. Next base: position 200 of record JBBPLR010000858.1, read on the forward strand.
CGATGTGCATTTGGAAGTGCCAACGCCGACCTTACCGCCCATCGTGCCAGTCCTCGCCAAAGATACCCCGTCGCTATCTCGAGATCTTCTGCCAGAGGTTTTCGTGCCGGGGTGTCTGAGGTTGCACCCAATTCCCGAAGACATATATCATCCATCCTCTGTGTCCTTATCACCTGGTTACCAGCACCACCTGACGCTCGGATGGCTTCATCAACGACAATGCGGGGACGATGGACGTCAAGAGGAATGTGAATGGTCCCAGATTCCAAGTCTGGGCAATGATCACGGTCCGTCCATCCATCTATACCGAGGAGATGCTTACTGACCGCATGAAAGGAGCAAGTCGTGTGTGGTGTTGATTATTTGCAATGCATGTGAACGGGTCCTCCGCCCAGTTCTTGAGAAGCTCCTCAGGATTGAGGTACCTGCGGATATGGATGTGCGGGCTGATCTTCCATATAGGGAAACAAGTAACCTGGTGGCTCTCGATCGATTTGTGCGATAGAGCGGTATTGAATTTGTTTGTTATTAGAATGTGCCAAGTGAGCTACATCCCAGCCATGTTTTGCTCGATCATAATGACGGACATGGTTAGATTATTCGAATAAATAGAAATATCCGGGTCGTGGATAACGAGGAGAAAGTCCATGTCAGCGAACAGCTTGATGACCCATTTCCTGCGGGTCTCCTTTGCGAACCTTGTCACGTTCTGGGTCGAAGCCTGATCGTGTTCAATCGCACGACAATGGGGAATCAAGATGATCTCGTTTCCCTCGCAAAGCGCCAGCATAATACTGCATTGACCCGGTTCCATGACACCGCCATTCGAACGGAGGAATCTGACGTGCGCATGTAAGGCCGAATCGAGTATTGATTAGCCAATGCTGTCGAGACTGATTTCCTTCACTTCGTGGTGTCTCACATTGAGGTTACCGGCGGGGACGAGGACCGCAATGATATGAGCTCGAAGCAAGGAATGTATGTAACGATGTTTTCTATGTGGGACCGAGACTGAGACTACGTCAGTTCATCTGCAATGATGAGTCAGGTCGTAACTCTGAAATGAAACGGTTCGAGTTAGACGAGATGAATCCACGAAAGGTCAAGGGAGGTCACACAGCCTATATATAGGTATAAACACTTGAATGCAAAAGGGTAAATGTAGAATGAAGGGTCTACACACTATGAGGTATAAGTGAGTAGGTATGAAAACGTAGAAATGTATAGTACGACCGTAAGCAAGAACGTATCTGGGTCCATAGAATGGTGGCGAACGAGGCCGACAACTTAGTGGCTACGCGCACGCTTGCTGGTTTCGACAAGCTGGGACGCACATACACACATTCCGTTCCTGTATGATCTCGATGAAATACTAGTACTTTTCTGTCGTTCAGGTTCATGTCAGAGTCTCCCTGGAGCGTGCACCAGACGTGATCAAGTGTATCTCTGCAAAGGGCTCAAAGGAAGACCCGCGACTCGGAGTCGCGAGGTCGAGTCCAGCTCCATAGTCCTACTAGTACCCTAAAACACAACACGGATTAAAACAACAACAACAACATCCGTTACGATAAAGGTATCGAAGAAAGAAAGGAAGGAAGAAAAAGAGCGACGAGTGACAACACATCCACATTCCAATGTCCTATTAAATCCAGAAAACGAACATCACCCTCTCACCAACCAAAAACGATCACACACCCAAATGCGCCAATGCCAACACCATCGCAACACCCAATCCCACCACCCCCGCACCGAGCCTGACCTCACCCGCCCCAGATGTGCTCGTAACCGTCGCGCTCGCCGTCTCCACAGCGGGCAATGCAGCCACCGCCGCCGTCGGCTGCACCTCCACCCGTCCATTCCCAACAATCACCATCGTCCCATTGCTCGGCACCCCATTGACGACGACAAACAACAGCGCCGGACCGGGCGTCAATATGTTCGCGTTCGGCGGCACCTGCGACACATGCAGGACGTACGACCCGTCTGAGGAGACGCCGTACGTGTTGTTCAACTGGAGGTGCCGCTGGCCCATGTTCATTGCGTGCGTCGTGAACCCCCCGCGGGAGAGCACGACGGTCGTGTTCGCTGCTGCGTCGTTGGCGGAGCCCGTGTACGACGTGGCGGAGACGGTCAGGTTAAAGTACGGCCCACCGTACGTGAGCGTTGAGGGGACGCCCGTTACTTGCGGTCGCACGCTCGACGAAAAGTAGGGCGGGTAAAAGATTTCGGCGGTGTACGTCGTCGGGTAAGGAGCGCTTAGCTCGACGTCGAGATTCGGGTTCGACCCTGCGATCAACACGGAGGCGTCTGGAAGCAGGATTGCCACCGAGTGGTACAGCCTCGCGATGCTCGTCGACCCGAGGCCCGCGGTGGACCACCGAGAGCCCTGGGGTGCATTGGGGTTGTAGATCGCAGGTGTGCCCACAGGATCTGATGCGAGCGACTGGAAAAATGGCATCTGGTCGAGCGAAGGTGTGTGGAGCGTTTGGTTGGCGAATCCGGCGGTACCGTTCCTGGCGCCGTTGATGACGAGCATCGACCCGTCAGGAAGCGTGATAAATTGACCCATCGTGCGACCCTGGGGCATGGCGTCGTCCTGTTGGTACGTTGGTGGAGAGCCATCGAGGGGTTCGGGCGTGATGCGCTGACAATCCGCGGACGCGGGGTACGTCCAAGTGTTGTAGAACGGCCACGAGTAATTGCCATAGTAATCCGCAGGCATGTCAGACCCACCACAAAAGAGTATGGTTGGGGTGTAATTGTTGGCCGGCGTGAGCGGGAGCATCGCAACGGCACCCGAAGCTGGGTACACCCGCGCGACCCCATTCGGCATGTCAGGGAGGGGCGTCTCGACGTTTTGTTCGGGGTCCCAAAGAACTACCAGCCGTCAAGCATCGACCACAGGCACGCGAATCGACTCACTGGTAGAGAGATTGGCCTGGAGGAACATCTTTCCCGAGGGCATCAGGTACGTGTGCGCGTACGAGTTGAGACCGGACGTCGAGATCATGAATTGCATCACCTGCGGGGCCCCGCGACTGGGATAAAACTCATACGTCGGCGTTGAACCGCCGCCTTCGTACGCAGGATCGGTGTTGGGCATGTTGCGATTGATGTACCCGCCCGAGGTGAATCCGCCGATGAGGACGATGGTACCGTCTCCGAGAGACTCAGCTGCCGAATACCAACGCATGTCTTGCATGGAGAGCACGGCAGGATTATCGAACCACTGGCAATCGGCCGATGCCAAATTGTCCGCGGTACAGGGATTGAGTATACGAATCGCCTTGCGTCCGTCATAGTCTCCATACACATCGTCGTAGCTCGTCGAGGATGGCGGACCATACCCTTGTAAGCGAATAAGCTCCCGCGGCGCCGTGGACAAAAAGAATGGAGAGTTCACCGATGCTGATGGCACCATTACCACCAAAAGTAGCATAGGATCCATTGGGGAGGTGCATCCCAGACGCACAAAACGTGTTGGTACGCACGCTCATCGTGGTAGCCTGGCGCGTGTTGATGTTCCTATCGTGATTCATTTCCGTCGTCAGATGAGACGGAGATGTGGGCCAAAGATCGAGGGTAGGGTGACGACGGAACGTACCAGACGGAGCCCCAGGCGGGATGGCCGTTGATTTGGGCAGCGTTGCCTTCGGATTTGTCGAGGATGTACACCATCTCTTCGTTACCGAGGAACATCTACGGGGGTGGATATACCATGGCGGACGAGGGTAAGGGGCGGGACGTACCATCATGGCACTGACGAGGGTGTTACCAGCTTCGAGGAACGAGCCAGCATGCTGAGCGGTGGCGGAGAGTGCGAAACTCACGAGGGCAAGCCAGGGTAACCGTGTGGGTGGCATAAAGAGTCAAGGACAGACTGTGGTGGGAGAGAGAAAGAGAACCTGACACGCACGATGGGAGCAGAGGGTATATAACGAGGGTATTTTAGATCATTAGATGATATGCACCCATGCTATTTTTTTCTTTTTTTCCGGGTGCAACAAGACGGAAGAGGGTCAACGTTTGATCCGATTCCCGTTTAGGACCCGTTCACTTGTTCGTTCGTATTCAAGTACGAATGGACCAAGTGAAACGCGACATGTCAAGGTTGACAGACAGCTACACCCTCTCAAACACATACATGTACGCCAACGTTTTCAACTCGCGCACGCTTTCACCATCTGCCAACACCACCTTCTCATCATTGAACAACACCCATGGCGATTCATTCCCGTCCGCATCCGCATCGTCTCCCAGACCTGGTACACGGATATGGGCTACATAATGCCCCGAATGCACGCTCGGCCCCTTGTGCGAGATGAACGCTTTGAGTTGATACCGCGCCGGCACGACGGCAGAACCACCCACGGATGGCTTCCCACCCGTGTCCGTCGCGGCCCCCGCGGAACTCACGTCCTCGCCGGTGTCATCGGGGTGACTGAATAGCCACTCGATTGCACGCTCTGCATTCTCACCCTAGCGTGTCCACATCAACTTGTAACTGTGAACCGTCGTTATGACGAGTCAACCTACCGTCTCCAAGAGTGCCTTGCGCGCTTGTGCGCTCGTGAATCCCATATCAGCCAACAACCCAACTTGCTCCGCGCTGGGCTCCGCAACGCCACCAAGCACGATCGGATCATCGATATCTGCGCACCTCAGTCGCCGTCGCAGAGCCATGCACGCCACGCACCAGGGTCCTCCATGTGACTAAAAAGCCACTCCATCGCAGCCTCGGCACCAACATTACCAGTCGCGAGCAGCCCTTTTTGGCATCTCACCGTCGGGAATCCCATCTCTTCCAGTTGCGCCATCGTCTCCGCGTCAAACGTCGGCAACGACGGCGCACCACCAGCGGATGGCCCATCTGGGAGTGCCTCCTCGCCCGGCTGGAGCCCCCCGCCGAGGTACTTGTCCAACACCAGCTCGCCCTCGGGCAACAAAATCGGAATGTCTACGGACCGCTCTGCATCGCGTCCGAGGATCAGGGCAAGCACGTACCTAGCTTCGTGGGCACCCAGTTCTTGAGCTGGAACTTTTTCGCGTGGATCACGAGCACGTCCGGGAACGTGGCCAGCTGCGTCCGTCTGATCGCACGGGTCTTGCCACATCCAGCCTCGCACTGGTACTCGAGCGTCTCTTGGCCCGTCTCGCCCAGGAACAAATCCAGACACAACTCGAGTGGGACAGCTGCATACGCCGACTTGGACGCACCCTCGCCGTTCTCTATCTCCGTCGCTGGCACTCCCAGACTCAAAACGTCCATATTGTCGACACGATACCTCACCCGACGACACCCGAGACATTCCAGGCGCTGCTCCAACCCAAATGAAAAAATCTCCGTCGGCTCGTCCCCTACAACGCCGTCGATAATAGATCTCGACCAACCGGCGCGTGCGTACCTAGTGCCCCACCCCTTGCCTGATGGTTGTACCGTCTGAGCACGATGAGCAAGTGTCCAAAAAACTCTTCCGCGTCTTGTTGCCGCATCGTCGCAAACTCGGCGTGGCCTTTACCAACGAGCGCTTTAAATCCCGCCGGTTTGAGACCCATCTGCCATGGCGTGTGCTCGGGTGCGGCATGTGCCAGCAGGTCCGCAGGCGCTGGACGCACGTAAGTCGTTTGAATCATCCGTAAAATGGTTGACCCACGTTTTTCAGTGTGTGGGTGTGAGTAACGCCCGCTCAAGAGACCGTCTGCGAGCTTGTATAGCTGACACTCGAGGCAGTCTGCAGGCAGCGGTTGCCCGCAGGTTGCCCAGTGCGATAACGTCCCCTCCGACACATGGCGTTGTCCGGGCGATGGTCGGCGATAGTACCGATCTTGGAACGGCGTCAGCGAAAACAGCGTCTGTAGGACAGAGGCCATGTAACAACTACAAGGATACGATAAGCGACGTCGTCGTGGGTGCACGTTATCCCCACCTGTTGCCGAGATTGCCGAGCCCAGTGGCCCCGGGGCCAAAAACTGGTTTTAATGCGCTTCCGTCTTCGGCAGTGAGCGAAAAGTCGAATGTCAGGTTTTGTTCGATTTGCTGTACGGCGTGAACGTTCCAAGCCTGCATGTCTGCGAAACGGCCTCACCAGCTCTGTCATGCTCTTCTCCGTCTTTTGTTGAGACGACACATTGATTCCAAACGCAGCGAGATGCGTCGTCAGCTCGGGATCGAGTCGTGCATCATTGCACGCATAACAGTAGACATCTATGTGAGCGCTCGGTAAGTGATCCTGAAAGATGAACCCGCACACACCTGCGCCGCCCTCGGGCGTGATCGTCCCCAGCTTGACACACACCGGATGTTGCATGGCATTAAAATGCGCCAACGCATGCCCGTTCCCGCCCACCCCACCGTACTGCGCCCGTCCGCATCCGAGCGCACCACACGAAAGACAAAGCCACAGGTTAGACGTCAGCTCGCACGACGCACAATGCGCGAGTCCTAGAGCAGCCTCATAACCATCAGACTCGAATCAGCATCAATCGCGACGCACCCTCAGCTGCGATCGGCCCGCTCGCGTGCTGTTCGAGCAACAACGCATGCTCGCACACAACGATCTCTTCTTCCCACGCTTTGACCTCTGACTGGCGCGCCGACGAGAGCGATTGCATGACGCCCTCGGTGAGACGTCGTGTCTGCGTGGATCAGTGTGAGCGAATCGACGTGCGGGACGACGCACCATGTCTTGGTCCGCGACGATCACCCGTCCGTGGGCGGGGTCACATTTCCAACACTTGAGCGTCGTGTGGTGGTCGTACTTGTCCTCCTCACGTTCCTGCACGATCGCGAGCTTGGTCATCTTTGCTGGTGGCTCGTCGTCGCCCTGGTGTCGACGCGATCAGATCAGCCGCGCTAGGGTCAACGTGCGGACGCACACGGCTAGGGGTGGGCTTGAGCGTGCGCTTGACGTTGAGGGTGAATGCATGCCCTGATCGCGCGGCGTGCGTACGTGCGTGGTGACGATCTTGGTCGAGACACGCGCCGTTGAAACACACGAGACAGACGTCGATGCCGTCGTGGGTGTCCTGCACGTCGCTCAGCACGGCGTAGCGCGTTTGCGATCGTGCCTACCTGGTTGTCAAAGCATTGGGTGCATTCCTCGCGGTGAACGGACTGGCTCAGTCTGGGTCGTTCGAGCTTGGATAGATCGTGTTGGTGTGGACAAGTCATCGTACAGAGATAAGATCAACATGGGGTGCCTTTTAAGGGGGGGTACACGTGACTACATAGTACTAAAGAACGTCCATACGAAAGAACCGTTCGCGAGGAACGGACACGAGCACGGAACGTTTGTAGGGAAAGTCGAACAGCTGCAATATATAGATAAGTACGAGCAATGTCAATACTGTGACGCTCACCGTCTCCATGTGCATCGTGGTGCCCAACGAGATCTGCACGATCGCACTATTGTCCGCGCGGGGCTCACCGATCGCGTGTGCCGTCCTCGGGTCTGCAAGAAAGATGTAGTGATGGACGGAACGGAGCCAGGCTTGGGCTAACAAGGGCATCAGCACCGTCTCAACAAGATCGTACGACCCACCTCTGTCCCAGCCCCTGAACCGCTCTTCTCCAACAAGGACGTGGATGCCCCGATCCCACTCATTGGCACCCCCAGGAACGTACGTCGCGACGTGGTTCTCCTAGACGCGATGAATACAGACACCCTCGCCGGGGAATGCCTCACCTTGACATGGACAATCTCCAAATACCCCATGAGAACGCCATCCCAGCTCATCATGACCGGCAACACCGCAGGGTCGCTCAACACGCCCTGTAAATACCTCCGATGCTGCTCGAGTGACCCCCGCTCGTTCCACCCCCTGTTCACCCGCTCGTCATTGTGCCACCTATGAAACGCCTCCAGATGCGGCGTCACCTCATCATCCCGACCGATATCCGCGTATGTGAACGCGAGCATCTGTCGTACCACCGGACAGTACCGTCGGTAGAGCACCTCTCCCGGGAGTGGCTTGGGCGGTCGTAGCGGATGCGCAGCGATGACGTGCGGCGTGCGCGTAAACGACTGCACGGATGGAAATGGACACGCTGCATACCGCGTCGTCGACGTCAGCGGGGGGAGCCATCCCCGCGCGTGGTATCCGTGTGTCCCTGCACCCTGCCAGAACGCCGCCCGGGAGAGAAACAGATCGTCATCGTCCGCGCCCGCAGCCTTGCTCGGCGCGGTCCTGCCGAGCCCCGAGCGGAGAATGTACGTGCGTAGGTCCGCGTGGTAGTCGATCTCTGGAGAGAGCACGATGGGGATCGTCTCGCGTTCGTGGTGACGGACGAACAGGGCGTAGATGATCGCCCACGCGTCCCGCACCGCGATCCTGCGCGTGATCGGGGGATGGATTTCTAGCACGGGGTAGCTTGGAACGTGCGTCGCGGTGTGCTCGTGCGGTGTACCCACCGCAGAGAGAATCAGCGCCGCAGAGCGGTCGAGCGTTCGATACGTGCCCACCAGGACATCATCCACTCGTATTTCCGTCACCGTTGGCTGGTCCTCGACGATGACCCTCGCAAGGTCGGGTAAAACGACCTCCACTGTCCTCTTCAGCGCGTTTTGTACGGCTTGCAGACGTTCCAACGCACGCGCCATGACCGTTAGTGATCAATCTTATCTGATAGTCATATATATCGCTTACCTCAGCATCACTACCAAAAAATTCTGCGTCTCACCTCCTCCTCGACGTTCACGATGACGCCCAACGGCTACATTCCAAACGGCGGCGTCGACACTCCCGTCGAGGTCTCGACACCGCCCATCGTCGGTATCAACCTGGGAAATTCGTACGCGTCCATCGCCGTTTTCACAAAGGTGCGATCCCCGTCGATCGCCCGTCCCGCGTTGACCCTCGCCCGACAGGAAGGCGTCGCGGAATGCATAGCCAACGAAGATGGTGAGCGCCAGATCGCCTGCGCACTCTCGTTCCGCGGCGAGGAGATGGTGGGCACTCAATGACCGATCCTGTTCTTACCCTCCCACTCACGATCGGCGCGATCGCAGTACATCGGTAATCAAGCAAAACAACAACTCGTCAAAAACGCGCAAAACACCATCACAGGCTTTCGCAACCTCCTCGGGAAAAAGTACGTCGTTGATATCCGACCCCGCACAGAGGTAATGAGACGACGACAGGTTTTCGGAGGTACCTCAGGACAAACTCACCGTGTCCACGCCCGTCGTTCAACATCCCACTTTGCCCGACGCGCCCGCCTACAGGGTCAAGATCCTCCAGCCCGCCCCGTCACCACTGCCCGTCACCGCCACAAACACACCCGCAGCCTCACACGTACCCACGCCCCGCTCCGAGCCCACCGAGGCAGAGCGCGTTCTCACCGTGTCCGAGGTCACATCCATCTTTCTCGGCTCCCTCCGCCAATCGGCAGAGGACTTTCTAGGGAAAAAAATCGTCGGCGCCGTCATCGCCATCCCATCATGGTTTGACGACGCACAGCGCGACGCGCTCTCCAAGGCGGCGGAGGATGCAGGAATTCACGTGCTCCAGCTGCTCGACGACGCAGGCGCCGTCGCCGTGACCACGTCCGAGAGCGCTACCGACCCTGCCGACCGCACTCAACTCATCGTCGACCTCGGCGCGTCCTCGCTTGAGCTGTCCCTCCTCTCCGTTCGCGAGGGCCTCGCGTACATTCTCGCCACGCTCTCGGACCCAACCATCGGTGGGGATGACATCGACTCCAGGCTCATCCGCTTCTTTGCCAAAGAGTTTACCAAAAAGACCAAGACGCCACTTAGTGTCGCGCCCGCGACTGACCCACAAGATAAACGCGCAGAGGCCAAACTTCGTCTCGCGGTCGAGCACACCAAGCGCACGCTCAGCGCCAGCCCCGGAGCTGCCACGTGTTCCGTCGAGTCGCTCAAGGACGGGCTCGACTACACTGGCTCGATCAACCGTCTTCGGTTCGATATGGAGGTACGCCCCATCTACGACGCGGTATACGCCAAGATCAAGGAGCTCGCAGCGAGCGCCGAAATTGATTTGTACGATGTCGATGAGATTGTGTACATTGGCGGGTCTGCGTCACTTCCCGGTCTAGACGAGGCGCTCGCGCAGGGGTTCACCGAGTCGGTAGTCACACCATTCAAGGCGGGCACCGTCGTCGGCGGGGGTGTCGGTGACCCAACGACGATCCTCGCACGCGGATGTGCGCTTCAGGCGCATCTGCTCGTTTCACTCGCGCAAGAGTCCTCGGAGGAGCTGCTCGCGGCGTTTGGCAGGGAGAACAGAGTGGCGAGCGTCGCTGCGACCAGTCGGACGATCGGTCTGCTCGTCCCGCAGACGGACGCGACGGGATCGATGGGCGGTATCTGGATACCTCTCGTGCTCAGGGAGACGCCGCTCCCGTGTCGTCGGACGCTCACGTTTGCGGTCGATGCCGGTGGGGCGAACACCAAGGTCGGTTTCGAGCTCTGGGAGGTCAAGGAAGGTGTCAAGATCGAACATGTAAAGCCGCCCAAGCTTGAAGACGGGGACGAGGTGCCGGAGGAAGAAGAGGAAGAGGAGGAGCTCGAGGAAGTGAAAGAAAAGACGCTGACCAAGGAGGCGTACCTAGCGTCGTTGACGCTATCGCCGCAGAACGCGGTCAAAGGCCGGACGACTGTGCAGGTGCAAGCGATCGTGTCCGAGACGGGTGCGCTCGAGGTTATTTTCCGCGAAGTGCTCAAAGATGGGTTCGGGGAGGCGGTCACGGCGGCGCTCGCGGCACCGTGAGGACACGTTTCCCTTGGTTTTGTACTGCAATGATGGCATAGATACACAGCACTAGTCATGTCCATTTCATTCCCCGATGTCCTCATTCCAGTCCTGCACATTCGTAGAAAAGACGATCACAATCGAGCGTTGCTGACAAACGTACCTCTGGGTGTTCCCTGATGTACCGCGCCATGAGTGCCTTGCACTCGGCGTCGTCCACGACGACCACGTCGACGCCATGTTGTCTGAGGAGGTCTTCGCCGCCAGTCCAATTTGCATTTTCGCCGATGACGACACGGGGGATTTTGTAGAGGAGGATGGCACCAGTGCACATGATGCAGGGGCTAGAGATGATGAGATCGGGTGGGCAGGACGATGACTAGTTGCACACCTGAGGGTGGTGTACTGTCACCGACCGCCGTCGGCGTCAGCCTTGCGGTATGGAATCGATCGACGGCCTACCATTGTCGAGTTGGCGTATATACTTGCTTTTTGTCTCCCTGCATCTTCGAGCGCTGCAATCTCGGCATGTAGGGTCGGCGACGCGCGTTGGATACGCTGGTTGTGCGCGCACCCGAGGACGACCGCGTTGGCGGGGTCGTGGTCGGAGGGACCGTGGTAGATGAGTGCGGCACCGATCGGGATCCCGCCTTCTTGTGCGCTTTTGCGGGCTTTAGAGAGGGCACTCGCGAGGCCGAGTGTGTCGAGTGTGCTCGGTGGGGACGACATCGGGGGTATTGATCACGGTGAGACGCAGTCTCGGTATTTATGGATCGTTGGCTGGTCTGATGACCGCCGTGATGCTCCAAGCGGCTTAAACCTATACAGCCGCGCTCCCGTGCCAAACTGAGGATACGTTCTCAGAACTTGGCCTTTGTGGGACAGCCAAAGTTCACAATTTATCTTGAAGCGTCGGTATGAACGACCGCGTGAGGAGAGCTCGTATTTGGGGATGAACTCTTCCAGGATTGACAGTCTAGTACGTCGGACATGGTCGGCTGAATTCGACCGATCGTTGGCGGCGGATAAGAAATCTCGATACTAGACAGATAGATGACGCAGTTCCATTTTCACAAAAATACAACTAATCCTACACCTGGTTTCAGGAAAGAACACGATACTAATGAACGACACCAACTCATACGCTATTGGCCCACCCCTTCACTGTGCTGATGCTAGGAACGAAATAATATTCTCCACCGCGCGAGGTAGCAAAGAACTTCTGATCCACGGCCGTCGCGGAAGTATCCACCTTATTCGCGATACCGCT
>JBBPLR010000859.1:0-12165 GCA_038089915.1 Sutorius australiensis
CTGTTCGCTAAGATGATGCGTTGAATACACAAAATTCGACAGTTTCTACAAAAGACTACTCACACGCATGCGTGGTCCCGCAGCCATCCAGGAGTGATTCGGGCCTGCGACATCTGCTCCTCGCAGCGACGAAGGCGTTTGACTAGTTGAATGAAGTTGCTGTCTGGACGCTCGATCGGGCGTTTTCGGATCGTGTTCCTTGTTGATCTTGGTCTTCCTGCCGTGAAGCCACTTTTTAAGGCTCGGAATGCCCAGAGATGACCAGGGAGTATCCTCTCCTCTGGGGTAGGTCATGCGTGTAGTGCCTGGCGCTGCTGAGTTGTCGTTGTCATGGACGGAAGATGCCGAGGAGGACGGCTATTCTGGTGTCGGCACAAGGTGAGCGGATAAAAGCGATCACAAACCTCGTCAAAGTTGAATTGGGGGCCGGATGGACCGGATGGCACTTTGTCCTGTGCAACTGTGAGAACGCATTTCGAGCACGAGAAAAGCGCGCAGATACCTCGAGTTCCCTGCCGTTAGATCCTCCGTTGTGATTCACTGTGTCACTGACATGTCGTTGTTAAACTACTTACTTATCAGTATTCCCAACCATTTTCAGGTATCCCTGAGGATCCTCTAACATCTTCTGGGCGAGGTCTGATGCGTCAGGTGACTTCTTGGCACAACATGACTCTAGGAACCTATTCGCGTTCTGTCCGAAATCAACAAATGTGAAGATGTCACGATGGTGCGCCTTCGTTTCGGATGACATGATGAAACAATCCTTCGGGCAGATGTACTGGAGAGAGGACGACTCGGAAGAAGGGGCTAGGCTCTCCACGGGTACGAAACGAATGGATGACAACTCTTCGCGCAACTTTGGAACGGGGAGTTCTAATAACCAGGGTTAGAATGTTATCTACGCACGCAACGCGAGTCGTGGGCGTACTTCCGTGTGAGTATAAGGTCTCAAACCAGGTGGCAGCAGTCTCTAGGTCCGGCAGCGTGTGTTCCGGATCCTTCAAATATTCGATGATCGTGTCTACAGGTGGGTCTTCCTTGACACCCAATCTTGAGAAATCACGACCCAAGTCGTCGGAAATGAGAGTAAAGCCTAGCTTCTCCCATACGGGACGAGCAAATACCTGCGCAGTCAAGTTGGTGATTTCACGCGTCCGAAACCGACAAGTCACGTTACCTCGTTTGGACGGGCAAGTGACCCGGATTTCGTTGGGATAAAGGCAACTTCAGCGAAGTTGTCGGATTTGTAAGCTTTGTAGTGTTCCTCGAGATTCAACAAGAGATAGTGAAGCGCAGAACGCCGAACATCTGGTATGTCCGAAGCAGCTTGTGCGACTATCTTGTCTAGGGTCGGATGTCTCTTAATACCCAAAAGCTCGACGATGAACAGCTCTACTGGAAACATGCCAGATGGATCGACATCATTTTGCAGAGAGGTTATCCCATTGCGTCGTAAAGCGAGAACCGGGAGGCCGAGTTTGCGCACGTCTTCAAAGGGCAAAAGCAACTCGGTTGAGGAAACCCGGCTACGATCTTCTGAATAGAAGACCTTCTTCGCCTTTAAGCTTTCGGTCTGGCTTCCACCTATCCGCTTTTCCCTAAGCATGAATGCTAGATATCGTAGAAAGCGATAGTTGGTTTCTTCTGAGGCATCCTTCTCTAACCTACAGAATATGTCATGTGGGAACAAAAGCTGCCAGGACGATTTTGACATACCTTCCAATGGCATATTCCCAGTCTATGAACTGATGTACACGAATGAGTATCAGCACCTGCCGGACAACGCTCGACTCCACGAATCTAATCTCGAAACCTCCAGTGAGCGCAGCGGGAGTCGGCGGAATGTCCATGAAACTACTCTCCCTTGCAACAGGAATGCTCCCACAGACGTCAGCCAGGTCGAAGTATGAATTCGCGGGCAGCTCCAACCCTTTGTTGGTGGGTATACACTTGAGGCCTTTCATCAGCTCGGCTATGCGATCCCAATCCCAACGTTGATACCAATCGTCTACCAGCGCGAATTGAACAAGGACACGCAAGATACGATAGCCAACGTCCGAAACCTGGCCGGGATCTTCATTCAGCGCGCGGCGACGTGCTTGGGAACAAACATGTTCGAGCCAGAGACGTAGAGAGAGTGGTCTCCAACCGAAACACATGACGGCATCGATGGTAGGTACGCCCTGTGAAACATCAATGTAGAAGCAGTTCGGATGAGAGAGGTCGTCAGGAAGTGGGAAAAATGTGAAGTATATGATATTCCGTAGTGGAATCTCCACTCCGTCCCTTAAGCGCAGAACGGCCTGGGAAGCGAACTTCTTGCAGAACTCATCCAGCGAACTCTTCGAAAAGACATGTGAATTCCTCTTGATGCCATTCCACCAGCGAAAGAATGACTTCAGCACATCCGGCGAGGCTCCACGTTCAAACTCCTGTATAATATCTTGGAATTTGACATTCGGGATTTCGTATCGGCGGATGATCTCGGCGAGTTGGCATGGCTGTACCTCATCATGCAGGACTGGGTACGTCCTGAGGAACGGGAGGTCCCTTTTGTTCTGGCGGAACGGGTCTTTCGATGCACATGAGATCCCAACATCGGATACGACCGGAAGCGGGGACCCCCTTTCGTGGGAACAAGAGAAAAAAGCATCTTGCAGGAGTTGTGACACCCCACCATGCGGTGTGGTAGCCCCGAAGGCGAAACGGTCCATTGTGCACAGACCCAAGTGGTTCGTATGATCGGCCCTCGACTTGGCACCATGCATTTCTTTCTCGTAGATTATGCGTGCCAGGAGACCACCGATCCAAAGGACCTCTTCGTTCCAAGCTATCGACAGCATCAGACAAGAAACTTCATCGGTGTTGAGTGGCTATGTACATACCTTTAACCTGACCATTCCTGATAAGTTAGTCAGCGGTTGACCATGATGCACTTGTGTGTAATGTGCTTACGCTAAATCGATTGCGCCACGTTCTATGGTGGGCAAGAAGTGGGCAGAAATATGTAACCCGATTCCCGTCGTTTGGTTTGTACTTTGACCCTGGTTAAAGGATTAAGGTGGCGTCGATAGTCAAAAAGTAGCACCGACTATGAAGAGGCGACCGCTGTCAAGTTCCGGTAACAAACGTCAGCATCCGTCAACCAATGAAACGAGATGCATGCCTATTATTCTCGGGGAAAATCCCATGTGAACCGTAAGAAAGGCTGGAGAGTCGATTTGCTTGCGGCGAATGCGAGGGATCGATGCCGGCCAAGCATTGCTCCGAGTTGAACTGAAACCCCCCTTTTAACAACGTCGAATCGCTGGAATGAAGAGCACCCACATAGACAACTTTACATTTAAAAGAGGGTGGAAGTGATTTCCCGTTCAAGTTCGACTCCACACCTTTCTTCATCTCGGAGTGTTCATCCAGATTAACCCGGATGACCGCGGTATACAAGTCATGCCTGATGGCGTCATCCCTCAGTATGGCACCAATGTTTCGGAAGACACGCATTGGGCGATCTTCGGAACGTCCATGGCGTTCAATCAAGGCCTCGGCATCATCAACTTGTGATGTCGGAGCTAAGCTTGGCTCGAACACCCATTCCTTGGCGTCGACTCCGATCCTTTGAACTATGTCAAGTTAATGGTGCCCTGAAGCGACTAACCTCATCTTACCAGTGTGCTGTACAGATTCCACTGTCAAGGCTTGCGACGGAGTTGTGAGTTTCAGGTGTTGGGGGATGAGTATGTCAACAGCCTGAGATTCCATGTGCTTCTGTACATGTAGAACACGCCAGTCGTCGAGATGGACCAAGATGGTGGTAATATTCGTCAGGAAAGCCACGGAAGAAACAAGGAACTTTGAGAGATCGGCAAATACAGGCAGAGCTTCAGGCTCTAGCAAATCCAGCTCTACCGAAGTCAGCGGGTCGGGTGGACATCCGGAAAACACCTTGCGGAGCTGGTTGTTGGTAGTCACCGAGTATTCACCAGAAACGAAGCGCGGAGACGAACCTTCCCATCACTCCCTTTGTTAAACTGCAGCGATTTCCCTGGACAAGCGCATGAGTGACTACCAACGGCTTTAATCATAATGGGGAATGCATCATTACCATTGGACCTCACGAGTGGTCGGTCTGATTTACTCAGGACACTGTAAAACCCTGGTGACGGGGATCAACCCCGCAAACCGACAGGGAATAGGAAGGGTGCTTACCAACCCCGAAAGCGCCGACTTTCATGGAATTGTTATTGCCAGCCGCTGTGGACCGCCTATCAGCCTGTGTCCTCAATAAACGAATGAACGTACCAATTTTACCCAGCCTGTCCCAGTCCGCCTGTTCGAAACCAATTCCATCGTTCTTAATGATCCATTTGCGTACCTGTTATAAAGTCAGAGTTGAACCAAATCCTGAGCAAATCGATTGGGGTTCACTTTAAGCTTGCTGGTGTCGGGGTTGTCGATGGGCGGGGGTTGCTCGGCTCCTCCAGTCTGAAAGTGTATCTCGATTCTGTGAGCATCCGCATCGTCAGCATTTTGGATGAGTTCTCGAAGTACTAGTTTGGAGGGTGAGCGAAGGTGCAAACCAGATCGTAGAGACAACGCACTATCGAATGATCCGGGGTAACGAGCGAGTATCCTTACCAGCGCCCGCTGGTCGACCTCGACCTCTTTTAATTCAATCTGAGGAGAGTATTCAGACATTGAACGAACGCCTTAGATGATGTGGTGGGGGAGGCGTTGAACAATACAACAGAGAGTCGGAGGGTATACTAAACGCCCAAGGCGTCTAGGTGGGAGGTCTGGATGCAACGTTGGATGATCACACGTTGAAAAGTAGTTTGACCTGAACATGTCGTGATCGTACAGCAAGAGTCACACAACACAGTTGACTATCTTTAAATGTGGCCTAAAGGTTGGACAAAAGGCAATGTAAATATTTGTTGTTTAGAGTAATTACTGTCCTTTTCATGTAGGTTGATCACGTGACAAAATGCAACCAAATACACGTTGCATCTTCCTTCGACTGTATCTCCATAACGCAGCCCCGGAATTCCACAAAAACGACACCATCCGACTCCGACAGCGTCAGAGATCACGTCTAGTGTTGACCAATTGATCAAACTTGACATTTTGCAAATTCGGTATCTCGAGTCCTCAGCGTTTCTTGGCATGTGACCAGAGTACTAACTACCCTTCTCCAAGCATGCGACAAGGGAAGCAGAGCTGCCCAGAAATTCAGTGGGCAGCTGTATGGTTATCCCAGCTGCTTGGACCAGATCAAATCGTGATGTACCTGGATTTGTCAACTTGCACCATCAGACACACATCAGGAAAAAAGGAAAATGCTGATAGTACCTGACTTATTATGTAGCTGATTTCATACCATTTTGTGAGCATTACTACATGACATGCACTACATTGGATACCTCAACATTTTTTGGGCAATACTGTAGATACACAAGTAAATAATACTACCAGCACATCTGCAAAAACCATCTGTACTATATAGTGCTACTGTAGCCTATATAGCACGGTCGACGAGGACATCACATAGGGATACATGCCAAAATCAATGTTGAGTATTAGTGCATTCGCGCCTTTGACAAGGATCCATTTCTTTGCTGCTAGAGCATCATGAATATACACAACGCTGTCTGTGACGAATGGTCTCAGCCATTCAGCCAGGTGCTGTAGTGTGTCAGTGACCAGCTCACACAGCGACGTGCGACCTACCTTGTAGCATTTGATTTCTTCTTTTGTATTATATTCAAAGTGGTCATAACATTTGAACCGGCCCTCTACGATCTTGTGGAATTTGTCTGTGAACGTGGGGTGATCAAAGAGATGATGTACACAGAGACCAGAGTGCAATGCTTTTCCAGAATATGCAGGGCCAATGCCTTTTTCTATTAAGCAAGCGTGAACCTTTCGCACTTGCTTACAATGCAAAATTGGAAACCTCGCACTGACCACCTTCGTTCACAGCCACAGTGATGTCACCCACAACCGCAACGACAGACGATGCAGCTGTGACCTGACCACAATATTCTACTTGCTTGCATTTATCTTGCTGCTCACCCATCCTCGCCCACCTAATTTTCTGCTGTTTTGCCAGTCCCCCACACTGTTTGCTCACGTTTTCCACTGTCTCACCATTTGCTGGCACTCACTTGCATTTGCCACTGTCCCTCAAGGCCTCACCCTTGATCGCGTCACTGCTGCAACCATGGATGACATGGGGCGTGATAACATTTCAGCCATGACCATGACACTGCACCATGACTGTTGGAAGGATGCACTTCATGACAGGCTCGTGCTGCACAAGGTTCAGATCCAGGCTGGGTGTACACGATCGCTTTGCTGACGTTGACTCAGACACTAATTGACCTGCTGACAGCCCAGCTGTCCAAGGAATACCATTGCTTTTGCCTGCTTGTCGGTGCTGCACGTGAACTTGTATGACGGATTCGCCAGACACCGGTCCCCTAGCCTGGCCCTGATTCCCTGGCGCTGCATGCCTTTGATCTCCAGTTCATGCATCAGTAAACCAGCCCTTAGGGTTAGCCAAGATCCCAGGTTCTTGCTGACATCTAGACCTGCACAGCTCTGTCTAGTTCTGTCACAGTCTAGGAGCTCCTGCAAATTTTTATGTACATACTATCTTCACATCATTATATTCTTGTAAACAGCGTAGTAGATCAAGTTGCATCCAACTTGGGGCTTGAATATGTATGGTGTAGTAAATCACGGCTCGCACAGCGGGTCTGGCCATAGTGTGCACAGTTGACTTCGATCGACTTATATTACCCTCCAAGTCCGAGACGTACCCTTCATGTACCACATGCTAGTCTAATTTTACATCCAAGATGGGAGAGGCTACACGAGACTCGGAACTTGTATGTACATCTGTTGAGAGCCTGGTGAATTGAAAAACTTAATAGACTGAAAACATTTCTCACTGTAAATGGACGATGGCATGTGGATGGAGCGGTCCTTGCGCATTGCATACTCGAGTGCAATGGGAATACCACTCTTTCGAATCACAAAGCGCACATGCCCAACCAGACGATCTGCTGTGCGCAGGTCCTCCTGCACTTTCTCTAGCATAAGGCGATTATATTGAAGGGTTAGTGTATTGCAATGGATAATCTGAAGGGTGAGGTTCTTTTGCATAAGTCGTACTTGTCGATCAGCACATGTGGCTTCGAGTAAGAGATAAGCTTCTGCTGAGTTGTTCAGAGGAGGTACTACAATGTCTGATTCCTGTGATTTAGAGCAAAGCTTGTATGGTAGGAATTGTGGCCAGTGGAAGGAGCCCGCTTACCTGCGAGTCTGCATCCAACATTCCATCCTCACTATCGCTGTCAAAATTTTCCTTGAGCCTGTCAGAGGAAGCGCTAGAGTTAGGGAGACTGGGATGGTTTACTGCCGCATATATTTGGGTGATGGTATTGTCGTGCAGGTGAGGAAAGGGTGCAAGGTGGAAGATGTCGTCTGATCCCTTTTTAGATGAAGGTATAACATATGCTTTGGAGGTACTGGTAGCTTGCGTATCGCGGACGCTGAAGTCGTTGGTCATCAGAAAAGTGATAGTGAGAAGTAAGCATAACCCTGGTACGTTTATTGCCACCTCTTCATTTGGGATTCAAACGAAGTTCAGAGTCAGCTGTGCTTACCAGTGTTCGTGTTACCGACTCAGACTCAGATCCAGTAATCTCAATTTGATCCTGAACTTTGCAGTTAGGCATGCCCAAGGCGAAAGTGAATCACAGGAACCCCAAGATGATAAGTTGTCCTAAATGCAGGAAGAAAATTTCCTCAGAGACGAACGTCCTTCAGCATATGAACCAGCCCATGGGTTCTTGCCATACTGCAAGCTGGCACGAGGAATGCGCTCACTCATTCTCTCCATCCAAACAACCACGCCTTGGAAATAGTGTTTCAGGTTTGTCTGTCAACCAGCTTTGTTTGCCTAGCACCAATAACAATGGGCCTATTAACTGGACAATGGCTCCACGAGTGATGCTAATGAGCCTGAGGGGATGGAGGTCAACATGGAAACAGAAACAAAGCATGAGAGCGCTCGCCTCACGTCCAAGGTATTTGGGCTCCATACACGTGGTTGGCTGCTTACGTTGCGTTCCTGTTAGATGTCTGTAAGTGTCATCAAAGCTGGCCCAGTAAAGAAAATCAAAACCAAGAAAGGGGATTGTATTGTGGCTGAAGTCGCACTGATCAGGTATGTGGACTCACACGAAGTAACCCAACCTGAGTCATGCTGGTTCCCTGTTTTAGCAATACTAGCAAGGGTGGTCATAAAACAAAAAAAGCAGACCTCCCCACACACATGCTGACTGATCCTCAGGACAAGTTCTTGAAGGTCATGATTCCTTCGTTCCTGTTGTGGTACGGAGACCAGGAAAACATCTGGGGAGTAGGCCACTTAGAGTTTACCGATGCTCTTGCAACTATCATCTCGGTGGTTTATCCCACGTTTGATGGGCTGCCGGCTGAAATTGGGTACTGTTCGCCACTCTACAGGCTGGTATGTTCATGTTTGTTCACATCAGCATTGGATTCGGAAACTCTGCTACAGGTGGTTCAATGTCTCACACATTGGCACAACATCTTTGGCTCTGGGGCGAACACTTTGGTGCACAATTTTTTCTTGCAGAACCCCAAGGTTGACCCCAAGGTCTGGGCGGAAATGCTTCTTGAGAACTGAGCTTTTGCCTATGAGGACTTTGATCACACTGACTGGCACAAGGCGTTCCGCTTGCAATTCATCACCAATCTATTGGGAATGGCACACTTGCAGCAAGTGATTGGCTGGGTGGATATTCCGCTCCTCAAACTCAAGACCAAAGCCAAACATGGAATGAGAGGGGCGCTTGCATTGTGTGTTGCAGTGGTAATGAAAGCCCATTAGCCAGTGCAAGCATACTAACCATCAGTATACTTCAGATGGAACGTTCGCTGAAGTGGATTGCCGAAGGTCATGGATTAGCCGACAACAACTCCAAGGAAGCAGCTAGCAAGACACTTGCCATCAAGACTCTCAAGACTCCCCGCAAACTCAATCCAGTGACTGGCAAAGAAACCATCCATCAAGAATCTTTCTCCCACCAAAACTGGGGAGTGCAGACTGCCTCGTACTATGCATCGATTAACAATCACATTGACTCAGAGCTTGAAGAAATCATTTTTGATGCATCGTGTTTGCTGGTCCTTACTACGGATACTGAACTTACTGTCAAGGATAGCACTGCCATAGCAGATGATGGGCCTGTGTGTGACCCCCAGGCAATGATGTGTACACTAGTAGTTCCCTTGTCATGCTAGTAACCTCATCAGGAAAAAAGGAAAATGCTGATAGTACCTGACTTATTATGTAGCTGATTTCATACCATTTTGTGAGCATTACTACATGACATGCACTACATTGGATACCTTGACATTTTTTGGGCAATACTGTAGACACACAAGTAAATAATACTACCAGCACATCTGCAAAAACCATCTGTACTATATAGTGCTACTGTAGCCTATATAGCATGGTCGACGAGGACATCACATAGGGATATGTGCCAAAATCAATGTTGAGTATTAGTGCATTTGCGCCTTTGACAAGGATCCATTTCTTTGCTGCTAGAGCATCATGAATATACACAACACTGTCTGTGACGAATGGTCTCAGCCATTCAGCCAGGTGCTGTAGTGTGTCAGTGACCAGCTCACACAGCGACATGCGACCTACCTTGTAGCGTTCGATCTCTCCTTCTGTATCATATTCAAAGTGGCCATAACATTTGAACCAGCCCTCTACGATCTTGTGGAATTTGTCTGCGAACGTGGGGTGATCAAAGAGATGGTGCATGCGGAGACCAGAATGCAACACTTTTCCAGAATATGCAGGGCCAATGCCTTTTTCTATTAAGCAAGTGTGAACCTTTCACACTCGCTTACAATGCAAAATTGGGAACCTCGCACTGACCACCTTCATTCACAGCCACAGTGATGTTGCCCACAACCACAACAACAGACGATGCAGCCGTGACCTGACCATGATATTCTACTCGCTTGCATTTATCTTGCTGCTCACCCATCCTCGCCCACCTAATTTTCTGCTGTTTTGCCAGTCCCCCACACTGTTTGCTCGCGTTTTCCACTATCTCACCATTTGCTGGCACTCACTTGCATTTGCCACTGTCCCTCAAGGCCTCACCCTTGATCGCGTCACTGCTGCAACCATGGATGACATGGGGCATGATAACATTTCAGCCATGACCACGACACTGCACCATGATTGTTGGAAGGATGCGCTTTGTGACAGGCTCGTGCTGCGCAAGGTTCAGATCCAGGCTGGGTGTACACGATCGCTTTGCTGATGTTGACTCAGACACTAATTGACCTGCTGACAGCCCAGTTGTCCAAGGAATACCATTGCTTTTGCCTGCTTGTCGGTGCCGCATGTGAACTTGTATGATGGATTCGCCAGATGCCAGTCCCCTAGCCTGGCCCTGATTCCCCAGCACCGCATGCCTTTGATCTCCAGTTTGTGCACATGATCATCTCATTTATACCCTTGTATGTCATCCAGCCACTGAACCAGGACATGGTGTGGAACAAGCTGATGGGGCTGTTGGATTCGATGGAGCAAGTCAGCACACTAGCGGGCATGTCGAATCTCACAAGTTGGAAGGTGGGGAGGCATCGCCTAGTGTCACTTGCGCTCATGCAATCCTAGATCACAGGCCATGTCCAAGTGTGGTTGTCGAAACCTGATCGACGGCTGCCATATATCCGATCTGCATCCCAGGTGTGGCACCTGCCACATCCTTTGTCTTGTGCTGATTCGTTTTCAGTTGATGCTTTTTGAGGATGGACTGGTGCTGAACAAGTATACACAATGACACATTGTCGAGTGTTTCTTTGCCGAGAACTGCAGCCCGTCGTATGATTCATTTGTTGATGTGCTCAGACGACGGTGGCAGGCCCTGCAGGCATCCCTGCTAGGCCACTTGGAGTGCTCGATCGCCAAGGTGTGTACAACCACTGTGGGATGGCTTGCTCTCACGCGCCGCAGCTCAAACTAGGGTACATCAAAGCACTGTGGTACAACCCTTCTGATGGCGCAGTCACGGCAACATCAGCCACAGCTGTGATGATGCAACCATCAGCCTATCACAGCTACATTGCATGATATAGCAAATAAATCTTGTACTACATAGACTACAAAGATATTTTGTTGTGCTACAGAGAATACATTGAGGGGGGAAGACAACCAGGCTACTATGACTACATTGACTACATAGTCCAGTATAGTGCAAGACTTTTTTCCTGATGCATTCTCTCACATTTCTACACACATGGAGTCATTCCTCATCAGAGTGCTGAAAACAAGGATCTACCTGAGAATGACTGCAAGAAGAACAGACATCTGCGAGATGTTGATGTCAAGGTGATCTATTATTCTTAGCCTGGCATTGATTATACTAATGGAACACGATCCAACCCATTCAACATCCATAGTTTCTTCTTGGTACCATTCAGAAAGCACCAGACCTCTACTTGGATGAACTCCAAGAAATGCTGATGCAATCTTGTGGTGTACAAGCTTCATGTGCGACTGTCTGGCAAACACTTCAGAGGGCCGGATTTACGATGAAGAAAGTAAGTTTCTTATCTGTATTCTACTTGAGCTACATTCTTATATTTTTAGATCACACATGTTGCAGTGGAGAGGTCAGCACAAAAGTGCCTTGAGTATCTTTCTAGGATAGGACGATATAGAGCAGAACAACTGATATTTGTTGATGAGAGCTCAGTTGATCGACGGACAACATATCGTGGCCGTGCATGGTCAACCAGAGGAACAAAAGCCCAGCACAAGGCTTTTTTTGTACGTGGTCAGTGGTGAGTCCATGAGCCTTGATATGTATATATTGTTGATGACTTCACAGTTTCTCAGTTCTCCCTGCACTTTCTCTTTGTGACGGTGTGGGTGATAAAGATCAGGTGGGTGCGAGGTAGGGCGAGTGTGTTCGTCCCTGGGGTTCTGTAGGTAAGGTTGGGTGATGAAAAGGGTTTGCTGAGACTGCCTGCAGCGCTGGAAAGTGGTCCGGGCGATTAGGAAGAAGAGGATCACCAGGAGACCAAAATTCCGGA
>JBBPLR010000860.1:0-12165 GCA_038089915.1 Sutorius australiensis
GAGTAGATGTATATAAAGCAAGGCGACTACACTGGACGTCCTCCAGTCTAGTTCACCTTGAAGTCTTCCCCAAAGCTTCAGGCGAGCTCTCGGGCAGATTCCACCCTTGACTCATAAAGTCCCACTCCTCTACCTAGGTGGTAGATACCTGACATAGGATCTAGCTAGGCGTTCATTAACGACTCAGGGGCTACTACGCCCCCTAGGTTTTGGGTTGTTTCATCCAAGGCAGATGTCATTGTTTGTCCTGTCACTATGGCCTTTTTTGGCCTGCTGTGGAGCAGACTTTTGGATGAAGGGAAGGCAAAGCTCTGACTTCATCTCACAACTGAAGATCCATTCCCCCCTCAAGAGATGGCCATTAGTGGCATTTGTGCTGAAATCATAGCAGAACTGGTGATCAGGTATGAGGAGGAGGAGCTAGAACTTGAATCTGGTTAGACATTCCACCTGTCATCTGTCCAGTGTGTTTGCTGATACCCATCATAGGGTTTTATCCACAGTACACAAGAGAAGTGGCCATTATTTTAAGTTTATTCTTTAATGACACTTGAGCTGGCACTCACAACCTTCCAGCTTTACTCAGACACCCAGAACTTTCATAGTGAACTCAAGAAGTGTGTTGTTCATGACATCATGGAAGATTACCATTTATTTGCACCTGAACACCTTTCCAGTGAAACTGAACACATTGAATTCATTAAAAGAAAAGCAAAAGCAGCACAACTTCTCCAGAGCACTCAGTATTTGTGTGGTGCCCCCAACAGTTTGGTAAGTGGCTTTGATAGCCTGCTCCAATGTTACAGCTGTTTTCATAAGTATGTGGAAAACAGATTCTCGAAAGTTGCGCCTTGGAGACAACCGAGCAAGGACCCCAGGCGCAGCTGAGTGTGTATCGAGTAAGCAGTCAGCAGACTTGGATGACGTGACTGTACATTCACAGCTTCTATGGCTTCTATGGCTGAGAAAATGTCCCCAGACTCAGAGAGGCTATATGCCTTTGCTGTAGCTCTCACCATCTACTCAAGGCACAAACAGCTCACTAATAAGGGCAAGCCCTCAGCCAGGTGTGAAGAAAAATCCATCAAGATGAAGGAATTACTCTTTGCACTGGAAGAGAACAACTACCTCGACTTCTTGGATGGCATTCTCGAGAAGCATGACAAACAGCACTACAAGGTCTCTAGCAAGCAGCAGTTCTCATTTAAGTTTGTTGCCCCAAAGGTAAAAGGGTATGAAAAAATTTCTTCACATCCAAGTCCCAATCTCATTGTATTTAGCCAATGCATTGGTGATGCAATGGACGTAGACAACGAGCTAGATTACAAGAACATGGTGCAAAAAAATTTTGCAGCAAAAGCTTGTTCAATGGGATTATAGTCAGGGGAGTAGGGAGGAAGGAAGAATAGCTTGCAGACTATAGTGGGTAGTTAGTAGATTGATCAAGTATACAATTAGAGCGTACAATGCATGTCTTCAATGAGAATGCGAATGTCCTTGCTCTGGTGAATGTGGCAATTGTCCATTACGATGACGCTGCGTGGACCAGAGTATGGGATGGTGAAAGGCATCTATGCAACAATGAGTAGATCAAATGAATATAGATAAATGACGTACCACATGTTCCTGCAAAAATTTCAAGAAGCATTGACTGTCAACAGGGCCTTCAATGATGTCATACAAAATGATTCTGTCGAGAGTGATAGCTGGAATGATGGAGAATCTGGCACCACGGACAAAGCACTTCCTGACATGGCAATGAACACCTCTTGTCAACCATCCATGTTGATGGATGGACGTCTGTTTATCCTTGGCCACTTCATCAATAAAAACCAGCATATTTGGATCAGGCACCTCTGCAGCGATACGGTTCATATACAAAGCATGCGTCTCTTCATTCCACTCTGCAGTGGCAGATAATACTATTTTTCAGGTGATACCAAGATGTTGGAGGGTATGAAGCAGGGTAGGGATGGTGGTGTGTTTGTGGTGCTTGTTCAAAAGCTCCTGTTGAAGCTCATCAAGATAGATGGTGAAACAACCCAAAACCTAGGGGTGGACATAGCCCCTGAGTCATTGATAACTAGATCCACGTAGCATGCTTGAGCGTATCTACCATCTAGGTAGAGGAGTGTCGTGAATGATAGGGGTCGTCCTGGTTAGGGTGAACCCACGTAGATAATGACCGTGAGTCAAGGGTTGTCTCGAGATGAGTAGACCCGTAGGCTCGCCTGAAGCTTTGGGGAAGACTTCAAGGTGAACTAGACTGGAGGACGTCCAGCTAGTCGCCTTGCTTTATATACTGTCTGCTCTATGTACACCTGTGTATGGTAGATCTAATAGATATACTAATAGTCTGTGTGTTAAATAGTAAATCGGAAGATATGGTCCAAGGGTTAATAAATAGGAATGGAAGAGGGTATAACATGCGTGCAACGCATGTAGAATGGAAGCGTGCACATAGCCATCGAGGTGATGTGGAATGGAAGTGAATACATGCGCATAGTGCATGTGATCGTGGCTAGAGGGTATTAGCCCCTAAGCATATGTGCGAGATTGGATCGCAGATCCAATCGTGAACCTTATAATAATGTAAACGAGCGTATACAATACCTCATGAAGTGCGTATAATTGGTAGGGCTAGCCTAGGCTGATAAGATAAGATCGCAGGACATAGTAACTGGATTGCATCAAGCGTCTAGTGGTACTAGTGGTCCCATAGATCCTAGTGAAGTGTAGCATCAAGCTACTAGTCGTGAGCACAGTCGAGCGCTAGATTGCGCAAGAATAGGGGTTGAAATGTAGACCTGTAACAGATGGTACTATGATGCTGAATGACAGTGGATATGAACTCAACATCTGTGGAGTTGAGTATACGTAGGCACCCAGTGAGACAAGAGTATTTGCAAGGATTAGTGATGGTGCCATATTTTGAGTATAGTGAGAGGGTTTTGTATATGAGGGACTTCCTGACACCTAGGATGCGACAGATGTCTTTGTTGGTGTGGTTTGCATTACGAAGGAGCGGGATCTGGGCTTTGACATTGTCGAACACAATTCGGCGGTGTGCAGGCATACGGTGGTGCGATAGCAATGAACCACGCTTACTTCAGCCAACTGTTGGCTCACTCAGCTGTGCCCAGGGTCCTTACTTGGTTGTCTCCAAGGCATGACTTTTGAGAATCTGTTTTCCACATACTTATGAAAACAGCTGTAACCATGACTTACAGGGGAAAACAAGCAACTTTGCACATCCTGCCCTCAGGAGGGTTTGCCTTTCTCACTTTTACAGTTTGAGCAAGAAGGTGCTTTGTCAATTTCCAGATTTCCAGGCATATGTTCCTGACAAAGCACCGCTTCTTGTTGCTGCAATGGTATGTTTGTATCACAATGTATTATACCTGGCTGACTTCCTTCCTGGTTTCAATTCATCCTGGAAATCTTTGCAAATCATGGATTCAACAAGTGTGTGACTCTCAATGTGGAACAGGTTGAAGGCTACTACAATAATTTGTGCTGGCTTCTAAACCAAGTTGTGGCTGACACATACCATGGTCCAAAACTTGACAAGATGCTCCAGCAATGGGCAACAACTGGAATGTGAGTTTTTTCCCTCTCTGAATATACAAAGTATTGATATCATATGAAGGACTGGGTATACTGGTAACCCTATTCAGACCAACTTGGAGGAATGGATGGTTATCTTGGACTGGTATATCCTAGTTGTGTACTTGCTGGTATAATTCCATCATTTTCCACTGCATTAGATTGATGTGACCACTGGTACAGTGAGATCCAGTACTGTACAATATGCCTACAATGGTTGGTTCTGTACAGTACTGCATAGTGTTGTACATTATGAGGCATGGGGTGGCAATGTACAGTGCTGTCACAGTGGAGGCAATAGATTTGGATAAGTACTGTACTGTATAGTACTGTGACAGCAGTGGACAGGGGTGGACCTTCCTGTAGCACTGTAATTACTGGACAGGAGTGTACAGTTATGTACAGTGGCTATGTGATTTGCTGATGTATCCCAAGCTTGGTGCTCAGCTCAGCCACCATCTGTGCATGCTTTTGTGTTAAATGCTTACAAACAGTGTGTGCCAGCTCGACTTGTGCATCTACATGAGTTGGCTCATCCACAGGGAAACTGTCATTGCACTCTTGCACCTGGGTAGTATCATCAATGGGACCAGAGCAGTCCTGTATTTGTCTCACATTCACATTGGGCTGATTTGTTTGTGCTATGAACAAGATCAGTAAATCAGCTGACAAACATATAATGAAGTACCATCTACCTGAGCTTGCTAAAATGTGAGACATGCATGACCCATCAAGCATTTTGCACTGATTGAAGTCAACACAACACCATGCCAACTTATCTAGTTGTTGGTTGGTTATTAACATCTGTCCAAGTGCATTATGATGATTTGACTGCCTGTAGGGCTGTTTGACAGCTTTTATATGCTTTGACTCAGTGATCAAGGAACACAAGCCATTTGGAGTGCCAAAGAGACAAATAAGATCAGCATAGTGTGTCATTGCATGTTGGCAATGTAGTGAGAAGGTGGACACTGTATCCAGGTAAAACACTTTGTGGTGTTGATGGAAGTGCTCCAGTGCATTGTTGATGGCGATTAGTGTAGCATCACTAATAGTGTTGTGATGCACAAGGTAGCAGAACTCGAGCAGCACATGCAATGCTCATACCACATCACATGGGACATGACCCTTGATTGCCAGAAGGTAAACCTTGCACAAGTGAGTATAATACCTCTGAATAAGATGGTGAACTGGACCCCACCTTCATCAATGCCTTCAAATCGTCACCAGTTTATTGCTTGAAGTGATGTCCTTGTGGGAATCACCTCAATCCAGAAAAGGATGCCACTGCAGCAATTCTAAAAGGTACTGTTGTGAGCACTGGCTGGGACACTCCAGGATTGAACTTACTGATGATCTATGTCATCTAAGATTAAGTCTGCATCAGTGCTGTACCTTGCCTTGATATACTGCTCAACCAAATCTACAAAGTAATCCTTGAAGGCACCTTAATAATATGATGTAGAAGGTCAGGAGTGAGCAGTTTGTAAATGTTGGTGCAAGGGAAATCATTTGTAAAGGGCTGTATGATGTATCTATCAGTGTACTTAGGATCAGAGTATAATATCACGTACCACTAGCTCACCCACAATACCATACTCATCCCAGAGCTGACCCAGTTCAAATGACTGAAAGCAACTCCATATGCTCCAAATGGCAATATAATGTATCAGTGTCGAGATCCTGTCATGGAGTGAGACATCTGTTCAAAATAAATGCTGAACAAAGTTAGGGATGAGTGTTAAACCACTTACTTCAGGCACCAACCACATACTATACATGCAAGAAGAACTTGCTCCTCATAGTTGGCAATGTAAGGGCCAAGCCCATAAATAACATGCTGTTACGGGTCCATTTTAACCCCTAACAATCACCTGACCTCAACGGTCACATGACCTAAGCACGTTGGTAAACTGCATCCCCGGGACTTGAAGTCCCAACCCAGTCATTGGCCTCTACCGCCACTTAGACTTGCAAGCACAAGTACCAGTCAACTATGCCTTGGTTGGCTTATCTTATCTTATCTCGGATCAGCGATCCGATCCTCTATGTTTACCTATGTTTACCTTTCTATAGAGTTAGAACTCCACAACACATGGTTGCATCATGCACAGTCTTCTTTTCATTTCCATGCTGTGCATGGCTATGCTTATGCTTCTCATTCATTTCTGCTCACAGCCTTGAGGCTGTAGAGCTTCTCTTCCATTCCAGCCACAGTGGGCTATGCCCTATGGCTGTACGCTTCCATTCCAGCATTGCCCTCAGGGCTATGTCTGCATAGGACAATTAGTCTATATATAGTAGATCGTAGATTCAATCCAAACATGTACATGCACTCTTGATGAGTATATAAACCCTCCAGTGAATGCTGGATATCCCCAGTTAAGTTCACTTGGAGTCTTCCCCTAGAAGCTTCAGTTGGACATAAGTCATCCCCTCCTACTATCTCAGGTCGAGAGCAACCTATAGCGTTTATGCTTCTTTGGTTGTTTCACATGCCAGTAATGACCATCCCCAAAATGCACAATGTCTGGGGCTGTCATGAATGGCTTTAGGGATTGAAGGATTAGTGACAAGGATGAATGGAATAGTTGATGACAAAATTGGCGGAATTCATTGGTATTCACATGTTCCTTCATAGCTACAAAAATATTACCAAAAACAACACATACTTTTTGGCATGGCTAAAAAACTGATAAGTACCAATGCATTTCTGTGTGCACATCATACATTGTTGTGAATGTTTCTGATGGACAAATATAGTGGGTAGAAGTCATTTTGGCCATTTGCTACTGACATGGTTGTCTTGTCACTGCTGAGAATAATGGGCACAAATACTGAACCATGTGTTACAGAATCCTATGTGATGATGTCCTGTTTTGAATAAGTAACTATACTGGAAAGAGAATACACAATTCCTTACCACCTGATTCCACACCCAGTCACCAGACATGAAATCACGCCATTGGCACTTATTGGTAGCTGAGTCAAACTCATGATATGGACAGTAGTCCATTTCATGAGAAAAGTCAGGGTTGCTTAGAATGCTCCACACCACTTTGTGTGGGCTGTGGAAATATACTTCATATACATCATCCATCCATAGTGGTACACCATTGGCTGGATGACCACCACTGTAACATGCTGTGAAGTTCTCCCACTTCACATCTCCAAGCTCAATGCAATCAATAATCCAGTAAATATCCTTGTGATCAGGTATTCATGTGCTTCCATGATGGGAAAAAGGTACTTTGCCATTTGCCTCAATCAAGGATGTGGCCCAGATATCCAGAAGTGCATCAATTTGGGCACCAGCCATTTGACATCGGGTATAGAGGAAATCCACAAGTTCAAACTCCAGCCAGTTCTCGAAAGGTGACCAATCATCAGCTGATTTCTCTTGAAGGGGAGGAGAGACACCTTTAGGCAAGAAAGCCCCTTGTGCACTATGTGGATGACCTGGAACAATCAACACCTGTCAGTTAAATGATACAATGTAGTCAGACCACATGTACCATTCAACAGTTTATGGTAGTTCTGATATAATTTTCTGCCAGGGCTGAAAAACTTGGTTTCAACATCCAGCACAGGAGATGACATGGGGGTAAACCAATCCAGAGTGGGTGGTGACCTGGGAACAAACAAGTCTGGAACAGGTGATGGCCTGGGAGGAGAATGACTATCTTGCTGTCCATTGGTCTGACTTGGGGACCATGCTAATGCTGGGTGTTTGATGTTCAGGTGTTGCATTTAGGCAATATCATGGGTATACCCTAGGGTATCTGGGCCTGTACCCACACCCATACCCACCAATATACCCATACCCATGAGGTGGGTATGGGTATCTTTCATGGGTCAGTGAGGGTATCTTGTGGGTATGAAAAACCCATGGGTTCAAGTCATTATAGCATACTAGCACAACAAATGTATGTATGTACAGCTACATGGATGGTAGGACTACTATATTATTCCACCCTTTATGCTTTCTCAACACCTTTGACATCTGTGAGAACATTGATGGCAAGTATGTCTTCATCCTTGATAAGCTTGAGTAGACTCCACTGATCTAAACACATCAATGCTCAGGCAGACTGACTTGACAGGTGAGGCTGTGTATGAGGTATAATTAGCCAACCACAACTAAACAACTGTTTGATGTCAATAGAAGTGGTTGTATTGATTATCAATCATACAATCATGCTCAAAAACACAGTACTTACTAGAAATTGTAAGATAATTACATGCCATGTAAGATAGGTGTGAATATATTGTGCAACACTTGTACCACCAAGATAGTGGATCTGGAACATGTTCAACATCAGAAGCCAGATAGTGGTTAGGTTTGTTGGCTGGTTGAGATGATTTTGGTAAAGCAGGGGAAGGATATTATTAAACATGCTTGACTAGAAAGCAGCCAAATTAATAGCCTGTTAAACAAACAGGTGAAATATCTACCATACCCATGGGTATGGGTACCAGGTGGGTATGGGTATCCAAAAGGCCAACCCACACCCATACCCACTCATACCCATACCCATGACCCATGTGGGTTAGCCATACCCATGCAGTTGCCTAGTTGCATTAGTCCCAACCTGTTCTTGAACCAGTGGGGACACTTGGGACATGGATATATTGGTGGGGTCACTTGAGGCGTGGGATGGATGCAAAAAAGGCTGTGGTGCTGGAAAAGTTTCTAAGTTCTGGGTTGTTTGTTTATTGGGTATAAGGTACATACATATTTTGGAGTCAAATAGCAAAGCCAAGTACCAGTGTTTCTGCCTGACACAATTTCCACACCTATTATTCATCCATCACAATGAGACTTAGACATTTCTTCTGATATGGCAAAGCCAATCTCACCTCATAGCACATGTCCATCCAATGCAACCAAGCATCTTGGACTACTCAACCTCCCCACCAAGAATAGAACATTGGCAGAGAAGCAGGCCAACAAAAAAGTTGCTGCTGACCAGCATGATGCAAAAGCTGCTAAGATGAAGGTGGCAGTTGAACAGATGGGTAGGCTTGAGCAGAAAATGGAGACTGACCAAGCCGTCACCATCGCTCCAGTGAAACCTTTGTGCCCATGCCCACACCCCAAAATTGTCAAACATCAGGGAGCCATGAATGTGGAGGCTAACCTGGCCAATGGTAAGGCTTCTTTAACTGCGATAGAAATATTAAACTTACCACTTGAATAGCTTTGCAGCCAATTGAAAGCACAGGAATGGTAGCCATATGAGGTAGCACACCCCTGGAGTTGTCAGTGAATAATAGTGAGTTATCTACCTTGCATTAATGACAGTACAAAATAATGAAAACAAAATGATGGATCAGCTAAAGCACAGCAGGACAAACATAGCAGCCATATTGTGAAACAACCCAAAACCTGGGGGCATGATAACCCCTGAGTTGTCATATTCCTAGGTGTCTTGTAGTATGAGTGCATACACCATCAAGGGTAGCACAGGTGTGAAGAGAGGGGTTATCCTAGTTAGGATAGACCTGTGAGTCAAGAGTTGCCACAAGAGTTGATCTTGTGTTAGTGACTCATAAGTCCATCTGAAGGTTCTGGGGAACTCTTTGAGGTGAACTAGACTGGAGGTCATCCAGCATAGTGCCTTGGGTATATATACTGTCTACTCTATGTACACCTGTGTATGGTAGATCTAATAGATATACTAATAGTCCATATAATAAATAGTATCAGTCATATAAATACTATACCCTGGTCAAAGGGCTGCTATATATGCATGTCGTGCATGTAGAATGGAATGGAGAGCATAGCCACTGAGGCTATGCACAATGGAAGTCAGAACATACAACCCATGCATGTATGATGTGGTTAGGGGGTATTAGCTCCTAAGCATATGTGCATGATTGGATCATGGATCCAATCATGAACTCTGTAATACAGTAAACAAGTGTATACAATACCTTGTGAACCTATCATGGTCTATAGGACTTGCCTAGACCAATAAGATAAGATCATAGGACATAGTTACTGGATCACATCAAGCATCTAGTGGAACTAGTGGTCCCGGATCCTAGTTAAGTGTAGCATCAAGCTACTAGTTGCAGGTGCAATCACGTGTGCAAATATAGCAAGAAAATAGGGGTCTTCATATAGACCTGTAATATATTGATGGGAAAAGTAAAGCTCAAGGCAAGAAGTCAGTCAAGAAAACAGCCCTGTGGGAGGTCATTACCAATGCCAGGACCCAGCAACAGGCTGAAGTGGTGGGAGGTGTTAAGGAGCACTTGACACCAACATGTGGTGGGAACTGTGAAAAACCTTCAATTAAGTACAGATCTCTCTTTGACTCACTCATATGCTATGCTCTTGCTGACAGAGGCAATATTGTTTCTTCTCAACATCAAATCATCTAGGATACATTGGTTAGTAGAGTCAAATGTTGGGCAATGTTGGTCAATAAATCTACCAGTGGTGTCAAAAAATCCTTACAGAGCACACATCTGGACCAGAAGAAGTCACTGCTACCTGCAAGCACACCATCCACAACTGGCTCAAAGACCCTGATGACCAATGATGTGGTGGGTCCCCCCCTGAGTGATGGCACCTTTTCTGCTGATGGAATGGCAATCAATGGTAATATAGGCAAAACAAAGGACCTCATACCCAGCAATGGAATGAATGAGTTGGTGGATGGCTTTGGCAATGACAATCAGGATGATGAGGTGGAAAGAATGGCCACTCTGCTTAACAGAAAACAAATGGTAGGTTGTCCATTCAAAAAGTAGTGGATGATTCACATGATACTTGATGCAGAACACTATTTCCATTGCCAGTAGCCCTGAGGACAACCCTACAAGTCAGGTGCTGCTTCTGGCCAATGATTCCTTCACCAATGCTGAGTTCAGCCCTGAGAACCAGGTGCAATCATGTCTCAACAAGCCTTTTGAAGTCACCCCTGAAAGCCAATTGCTGCCTTGGGTCAGTCACTCCCTCAAAAGGAAGTGCTCAGAGTTGCAGGATGGGTATGCCCTCTCATCTGAGGCCAAGGACTGTGATGAGGCCACAATGGGGCTGCTGAGGATGCCTACATCAGCAAATTGTAATAGAGCTGTGCAGTACTGTGTGATGCTGCATGGTGTGTTACAGTTGTCACAGCATCACACAAAGGTCCCCCCTATGGAGCCATGGCACAGAGGACACAGTGCTGTACAGAATTGGGTAAAGCTGTGCAGCATGTACAAATTGAGCCAAACTGTAAACTCCACACAGTGCATACAGTGTTGTAAATCCATGCTATACTGTGGATACTATATGGACTATACCAACTGTAGCCATGTTGGAGGGCTGTAAGAACTGCATTGAGTCTGCAGGACCTGTAACTCATGTAACTATCTGTCATTCCATGGTAAACCATATCAACTATCAATCAAATGTATTCATTGCCAATCATGTCTTGTATGATTATACCAATGCCTACTCATCCAAAAACTCATCAGTCTCGCTGGTCCAAGTGGTCCCATCATTGTCCCCCTTGTTCCCCTCACCCTCATCCTTGTCATCCTCACCATCCCCTTCATCTTTCCCATGCTTGTCCTCACTCTCACCCCCCCATCTTTATTGCCCTCACCATTGACAACTATGGCAGCAAGTCCCATGACATTTGCAGGCCCTTTGATCTTGCTAGCAAGCCACCTGTCTGAGTTTGACTCCATTTCCAAATTCCAAATTTCCAGGCCAAATTCATTGTCCATATTGTGATCTTCTTAGCATCTCATGTACCATCCCTGTAGATACATTAGAACATCTAAATAAACACAATTATTACTTACAGTCCCTTGGAAGCCCAATCTGCCAGCATGTTCTCCAGTTGGGGCCCTTTAGAAGGATGATCTGCAACATTCTGGATGCTCTTCAAGAACTTCATGTATGATGCTTCAAGTTCTTTGGCATTGAGGTTTGGGTTGGTATCCTTGCCATCCATCCTGTATATGACTAATATGAAACAGACCTGCAACATGTGGTGAGTCAATGAGAACAGACAAAGAGCTGCTTATCATTGTGGCGATGACCGCAAGGGCTTTCTTCAGGACAGATTTATAGAATTCAGGGAATGATTGAAGGGATTTCGATGAACTAGAACAGAAAACTGAATGGCATATCTGCTTAAGGACAGGGTGGCTGAAGTGGAGTGTTTTTCCCTGTGAAGGTATCATTAATTGAACACATTGAAAATACAATAAGTAACTTACATGTGTGTCAGGCTCTCCCTGTAAGTATTCTGAGGTTTGGAGTAGATTGCCAGCTTTCTCCTTGATAGCCACCAAACAGACATCCCAAGAAATGGCAGAAGGTGGGGCAAAGAGTGCATAGCCAGTCGGGACAATGTCCTGGACAGCCTTCTTGAGTATGCTGCGAAACAACCCAATATCATCAAAAAGCTGATTATCGTTAGTTGTGTCACAATACAATCAAAATGCATCTTACTAGCATGGCCATGTGTGATTTGTGGTTTGAGAGGCCTAGAACAGATTGTAAGCATGAGTAAGAGCAAGAGAACAATACCATACCTGCTTCAACCTGCT
>JBBPLR010000861.1:0-12159 GCA_038089915.1 Sutorius australiensis
TATGGCATGCTCCAATTTTGACTCACAGTTGTTCTTATCTTGTTCCATTACCACCACCATCACTGCTATGATGTCTGACATCTACTGGTTGAACACCACCCCAACCCTGCTTCATATCAACTACATCGTTCAGGTTGAATATACTATATGTGAAGTGAACAAATCTTATTTTGAGTTGAAACAGACCAACTTATGAAACAAGGTCACACAACACTGGGTTCACCTTCCAGCTCACTACTTACTCCATTTCAATTGGCTACTCTGGTGCATTGCCATAACTATCCAGCTCTAATAAATTCCAGAACAGCTGCAAAAAGAAGTACAAGAACTCCATTCCACAACTGCTCTATATCCTTGTCTTCCTCAACAATGTTGTTGAGGCAACAGTTCATCCTGCAGTTGGACTCAACACATCAAAACTGAAAGACTGGCACAACCCCAACTTTGACCACTATCTTGTTGCAGAATTTCTTCTTGGGCAACATGAGCCAGCAATCCTGCAGACATATCACCAGAATTACATGAAAAACATTGAACAGATCCAAGTTGACAATCTTAGTGAGTGAATGGATTGTATCAACTCATTATTTTGTATCATATTGATGATTCTCTGTAGATTGGACTAAATATAACAGTTGCATTGATGCTCAGATTGAAGGCAATCAATATGATTATCAGATAAACAAGGTACCAGAATCTCATCTTGAAACTATATGAGATCTTGTACTGGAACACTACAGCTGTCCCATTGACTTTGCATGGAGTAAGTCATCAATTCATATGTCACCCAAACATGTCACTTATGTTGAAAGTGTAGCATAGACAACTACCAAACTGCATTAGGTAGTATTAAGTAATCACATCGCTATACACTATATAGTTCTCTCAGTACCATCTGAGATTGAATAGGAGTTTCAATTCTTCTTTAACTCGAACCACCACCATCTCTAAAGTCCACTGCTTTACCAATGTAAGTGTTACTACTCTTGATCTAGATACTTCTGCCCTCAGAACCAGCAGGGCCCTTTCTACTGTCAGCACCCTGGCTGTGTACTTCAACAGGTTATGAGACCCGATGGGCAACCTTCAATGTGTTTTATATGCTCAAGGTTTCTAACCAGAGTTAATCACTTAGTGGTGAGGTGATGCAACACTTCACTCCCTCAACTCCATTCTCTAGTGCACTTGATGCCAGTACTTCACTCAGCACCTCTCCTGTGTGCTATATGCACCACTGAGGAATGCACATTCACACTTGGCATAAGTTGAGACTATGTCACCCTGAGGCTGGGTTCCTGAATGTTCATGATGTGATTTCTCACTCTCTTTTCCCTCTTCATTTTATGTCTTCAGATCAGGCTAATGACTTCATACCCATAGACCTCAAACTATTGCCATGTCTTCAAACAACCACTTCTCAGTGGTTCCAGTCCTCAATGGCTCAAACTATCATCCTTGGGCTGAAGCCATGCAGTCCTACCTTCACTTTGCAGGTGTCTGGCAATCCTCAATGGTACACTCCACTCCCATCTTTAAAGATAGAAAAAACCTGAAGCCAGAAAAGCAAGCACAAAAGAATGCCTGGGATGATGCAGATAATAAGGCCATTAGTGCAATCCACCTCCATGTTGAAAAAAACCTTCTCCTGCCCTCCTCAGAGGATGAGACAGCAGCATCCCTTTGGGATACTCTCAAAAGTTGATTTGAGATTTCAATACATGCTGCTGCCTACCTTGAATTCAAAGCCCTTCTCACAGTTGTCATCCTTGAAAACAATCATCCTGCCCCTGCCTTCTTGAAAATCCAGACACATACCAGTCACCTAGCCGACCTGGACTATACCCTCTTCAACAAAGTAATGGAGAAGTTGGTTCTAACCAAGATACCCAAATATGCTGAGCACATCATCCAGTCTGCCACCACTTCCTCAATCAATACCAAGAATGCTCTCAATACCCCTCTCGAGACTAAGGTCCCCACCATTGTGGACTATGAAAAAGTGGTAACTGCAGCCTGGGTTAAGCAGGTTTCTCAGCACCCTCCAAAGGCACAAAAGAACTCATCAAACAGTGGCCATCAGGCCAACAAAGTTAGTGCTGTTAAGCACAAGGGGCCAGCAGACCCTCAATTTGAAACAGGCGGATCGTAAGAGACGAGTGGCTCGTAGAGGATAGGCATAGAGTGCCTGTTACTGGGTTTACACCGTTGTGTGGACCAGTCAGCTTTGGCTACACGTTTGTAGGCAAGAGGATAGAATAAAAGGACTGAGGATGTAAGATCCTACAGCCGTACTACTTATACTAACTCACATGCTGTGCTAGGGCTAGGGTACAGCTAAATACGGATGACATGTGTAGTACACGCAGCAGTGGCAGAATGGAAGTGAGCAGACATGAAGTGTGGAAGTGAACGGATCGAGATACGAGATGAGATCTGTACGATGAGATCGATGAGATCCTGGTCTAGATTGGATCGGGATCGAGATTAGATCGAATCGGGAAAAAAGGGAAAATCCCATTCATCCTCATAACAAATTCCACCAACACCAGCAAGGCAGTCAACAATGGTCACAGCAGGGATAGCAGTCCCAACAAGGTGCTTCCTCAGGGAGCAATAATGGTAACTCAGGTAACAGTGAAAAGAAGAATCACCAAGGCAAACACTTCA
Source organism: Sutorius australiensis (assembly GCA_038089915.1). Lineage (NCBI taxonomy): Eukaryota > Fungi > Basidiomycota > Agaricomycetes > Boletales > Boletaceae > Sutorius > Sutorius australiensis. The sequence goes on from JBBPLR010000861.1 coordinate 2,668, forward strand.
AGGAAGGGGAGCAGAAACAGAAGGACCAGAAGGAGAAGCATACCACTAAACAAGCTGAGGCCCAGGCCTCCTTCACCTTCGCCACTGGCCTTCATGCTCCCTTCTATACACCTGGCAATCAAATCACAATCTCACCACCCTTGCCCACTATTGACCCTTGTCTGCTCTCACAAACACCTGGTGTAGCCCATTATAGTCCACCCACATTCCCACAGGTCCAGAATTCCCTCAACCTACTCACTTGCATGGGCATCTCATCCTCCATCCAAACTGTTCACAATGTGGACAACATTACAAACTGCAGCCTCAAGTACAACTCAAATAGGCCAACAATCTCTCTTCCTCATCGCCACTCCAGGCAATCAGGTTCAATTCCATTCACCCTCACCTTTGACAATGACTTATTCAGAGTCAATCCAGTCCCAGGACAGTCCATTGGTGTAGTCCCTTCCCTCTTCACTCCAATGGAGATTTAGGAGATTGAGGATCTCTATCCTCCCTGCCATTGTAGATGTGCGGATGAAATACCACCACTGCATCCAGTGACTGACTCCCTCCTAGAGAGGCTCAACTCCCTGCCACCCCCACTCCCACTCATCACACTGCCATCCCCTCCCCAGATTGCTACTCTGGAGGAGGTAGACACAATCTCCCTAGGTGGAGAAGAACATGATGAATGGCTGGACAAATTCTACAAGATGCATGGGCTGGCACCTGAGAAAGATGAGTACATCCCTATCCCTCTACCTGACCAAGCTGACCTTGCCTTTGCACAGACTTATGATCTGTGGCAAGTAGATACCCCCGCTTGTCTTGTAGTAGATAGAATAATGAACACTTCTATCAATCATGAAGCAAATTGTGTGAACTGTAAGGAAAAATCCAAATAGAATGATGAATACAGGCATCATTGGATCTTGGACTCAGGTGCTTCAGCACACTATTCAGCAAACATAGATGACTTTGTCAAATATGTATCATACTCAGAACCCAGATCATGTGCTGTCATGTCTGGGGAAGCACCCATACTTGGAGAAGGAACAATAATCATAGAATTTAATGGTCACCCTGTGTGCTTATCACTGGTGATCTACATGTCCTCCTGCCAAAAAAATCTTATTTCAATGGGCTTCCTTCTGAAAGATCATGCTGTACAGCTGCAAAATTATGTTGGTCATATTGACCTTTATCACAGGAAGATGAAGCATGTCATCCTCTCCTTCCACCAGTATAACAATACTATGTACTGGATACACATGCCAGCTGTCAGGCAGCAGCTTTGTCAAACTGCCAGTTCACTTAACGCCATTGACTTTGATGTCATACACCAGTGACTTGGACATGCTTCTCATGATGTGCTCAAAGCTGCACAAAAGCATGTATCTGACTTCCCAGAGATCAAAGTGCCTGAAAAAGCACCTCACTGTTCCAGTTGTGAGCTTGGAAAACAGCCCAACCAATCATACCCTCAAAGTGAGAAGCATGCTACTGCTCCCTTTGAATTAATCCATTCAGACCTAAAGTTCTATGAGGTAGTGTCATACCATAAATATAAGTATGCTGTCATCTTCTTTGACAATTTTACCTCCTTTGGGTGGGTCACCCTGTCAAAAACAAGAGACCAGGCACTTTGTGCCTTTAAACAATTTGTTGCAATGGTTTGAATGCAGCACAATGCTGTAATCAAAAGCTTCTGCTCAGATGCTGGCAGAGAATTTAAATCACAAGCCTTCAAGGACTATCTTGCCAACAATGGCATCAACATGTTGCAATCAGCCCCTTATGCTCATCAGCAGAATGGAAGGGCTGAATGCTTCATAAGGACTCTGTCCAATAAATCACAAGTGATGCATCTTCACACTTGCTTACCTGATTTTCATTGGGAATTCTCAGTAAATCATGCAGCTCACATATACAATAGGACACCCCTAGTGTGCCTTAACTGGAAAACCCCACATGAGTTGCTCTTTGGCACTCAACCATCAGTAGGACACCTCCACGTCTTTGGATGTGGTGCCTATGTACACCTTGCCAATGAGACATGCTCAGGCAAGCCGCAGCCTAAATCACAGCTAATGATTTACATTGGGGTGACTCCCAGGTCTAATCCTAATTGGATCTTCATGCAATCCAATAATGCTGTCTTTACTTTCACACATGCCATCTTTGATAGGCATCTATTTCCTAAGTGCCCTGGTGCTCAGCCTCATCAGCTGATCAGGCACCAACATAGGAATCCTCCCCCACATCACAAGACATACTGATGCCCTCAAACCAAGTTGGATAGTTCAGATGAGGGAGATACTGGCAATGGAAGCGATGTATCTTGTACCAATGCTCAGAAGTCAGCATGTCCTCAGAGACATGCAAGTCTCCCATGCATGTCTACAATGAGTACATCTCGCCAGACATGCTCCTCACCTACTCAATTGGAACAACCCATGGAGTCTGAGGCTCAAGATTTGGCCCATACCTTGGGTGAATCCAAAAGTGAAGTGGAGCCTGCTGCTCCCCCTCCACCACCAGTCACACCCCCTCATGTACCACACTCTCCTGCGGCACCTCCTGCCTTACCATGCTATTCTGAGTGAATTCACCAGTTGACCTTTTGTCCTGGCAATATTTATGGTGAAAGAATAAATCCTGTACAACAGGTAAAGGACATTGACCACCTATCTTGCTGGCATGACATGGTCAACCAACCCTCCTCCTCATGCTTACTGGAACCTTCCACACCAGATATTCCTGGTGCACTCCCTTCATCACCCACACCTTTGGAGGATGACATTGAGCAGATCACCCAGGAAGGGGGAGAACAATTACTGAAATACCTATGTGCCACAGTGGTCCTCCTAGACTCAAACCTCACAACCAATTATCAAAATTGGTCCTATAAGGACATCCTAAAACTCCCTCCTCCTGAGCAAGCCCTTTGGCACAAAGCATGTGAGGATGAACTACAAATACTCAAAGATTGAAAGGTCTATGAGATTGTGGACCATCCATCAAACTGTAAGACAATAAAGAATCACTGGGTATTCGATGTAAAGATGGATGGCTGTAAAAAGGCACAATTAGTTGCCAAAGGCTTCTCTCAAGTTGAAGGAATCCATTTTGATGAGATATTTTCCCCAGTAGTGCAGTATGAAATGGTACAAACCATTCTTGCCCTGTCTGTACTGAATGGCTGGTATATCACTGGCCTTGATGTCAGATCTGCCTTCCTATATGGAAAACTGGATGAGAAACACTATATGGAGTTTCCTGAAGGTTTCTTGCCACCTCACCTAAAAGACAAAGTCCTTTGACTACTCCACACCCTCTATGGACTCAAACAAGCAGCATTAGCTTGGTGGAAGTCACTTGACAAGTCAATGAAGGAAATGGGCTTTGAATGTTTAAAAACAGATGCCAGCCTATTCATTTACCACAAGGGAAATGATATCATCCTTGCAATTATCTACATAGATGATGCCCTTTTCTGTGGACCTAACAAAGCACTTGTAGATAAGCTTAAGGCCACATTTATGAAAAAATGGGAATGTCATGACCTTAGGGAACCCTCTGAATTCCTCCGAATGAATATAAGGCATGAAGGACTACACAAGATCTACATAGATCAAGTTGCCTATCTAAACAAAGTCCTAGAGTGCTTTGGCCTTCAGAACACCAAGTCAGCTCGAACCCCATTACCACAGGGATATTACCCAGTGAAGAATGAAGCCCCTGCAAATCCTGAATTATGGACGCGTTTTCAATCAGTGATTGGCTCATTAATGCATATTATGATTGGCACACAGCCTGATATTGCCTACACTGTAACCCAGCTTGCATGGCAATCAGCCAATCCCTCACAGAAACACCTGAACAAGACCCTGTATGTCTGCTGATATCTACTCAGCACCAAAGAATATGTGCTATGCTATGATGGCACTAGTGGCAAGGGACTACTTGGCTTCACAGATGCCAATTGGGGACAAGACCCCATTACCTCTCATTCACAGACTGGCTACTTTACTAAGATGGCTGACTGTATCATGCTCTGGAACTTGCACCTACAAAAAACAACTGCAATGTCATCCACTGAAGCAGAGTATATGGCCTTGAGCGATTGTGCCTGCCAGGTCACTTGGATCAAGCAAATGATGGATGAACTTGGATACCATCTAAAACCAATCCTAATCTGTGGTGACAATCAAGGATCACTATTTATGGCACAGAATCCAGTCCCAGAAAAATGCACAAAGCACATAAGGATTAAGTTCCACTTTGTTTGTGATGCAGTCATGACCCATAAAGATGTAAAGCTACTGTTTATCCCAGGAACTGACAACCCTGCAGATATGTTCACAAAGAACCTTGAACATGTCAAGTTCAAACAGTGTCACTCACTCTTGGGCATTCAAATATACTCACAATCTTAGAGTGAAATTCCATTTCCCACTACACAAATGCTACCAGGAGTACTAAGCAAGGGGGAGTGTTGAAAGTGTAGCATAGACAACTACCAAACTGCATTAGGTAGTATTAAGTAATCACATCACTGTACACTATATAGTTCTCTCAGTACCATCTGAGATTGAATAGGAGTTTCAATCCTTCTTTAACTTGAACCACCACCATCTCTAAAGCCCACTGCTTTACCAATGTAAGTGTTACTACTCTTGATCTAGATACTTCTGCCCTCAGAACCAGCAGGGCCCTTTCTACTGTCAGCACCCTGGCTGTGTACTTCAACAACTTATGCATACATCACATTGTATAGTCTCATGTTGGATTGATGTAGAGCCTGTAAGCACAGTACAGTTCCTGCTGTAACCACATACACTAACATCTTACCACATAACCAGTCTGAGGGCAAGGATGAAGAAGAAGACAATAACAACAACAACAATATTAGTGATGATAATGATGAGTACCATAACACAAGTGACAATGGTGGTGATGAAGACAAAGTGGAAGATGCTGGCATCATTGACAAGGGCAAGGAACATGTGGTAATGGCCATCATGATGGACATGGACATGGGGGTGACAATGGATGTGGAGATGGCAATAGCAATGGAGTCTGAAGAAGATACAAAATGTGAAGATGGAGACAAGAATGGAGATGGTGATAAAATAGAGTTACAAGATGTGAATATGATGGGAGAAGGATTTGCAAGTGATCCTCCTGGTGTGTCTTCTGTTTTGCTTGTGTTGCACTTCATTGATAAATTTTGTTTGGCTAGAATTGTTATTAAGTGATGTGTCTCCTTCAAATCAACCAGTACTACTGGATCACAAAAGGAGGACATTGGCAGACAGTGACAGATCTGTAGACATGCCAAGAAAAAAGTGCTCTGCAACACCAGGTGCACCCACTCCCATCATAGGTTTTAATCCCACCATGATGTTGAAGTCACATCCATGTGAGTGATAGATGCCATTCTTTACATATAATAGAATGCAAATGTTCATTCTTGTTCAGCAGGATGGCCAACTGCTAGCAATTTAGAGGGATTGCAAAATCAATTCATTGGTATGGTAGAAGTGATCAACCACAATGACACTGCTGATGGACAGTTTGGCAGCACTCTAGGCCAGTCAGACTGGCCTATGGAGGACTATGGCAAGACACTGAATCAATTATTCCCAGAACCTGTGGAAGATGATGGCATTTCAGACCATGAAATGCATGTAGTTGGTGATGGTGAAATGGATGGATTTGTCCAGGGTCAGGGCCAATCAGCATCACCTATCAAACAACATCAAAGACATCCAAAAGGAAGCACAAAAAAGGGAAAGAGAAAAGAAAAAAATAAAAGAGAAACTCATCTCAGCCCACCAAAAAATAATGATGGTGCTGGTAAACCTTGAGGACACCCAAAAGGAAGTACAAAAAAGGGGAAGGGGAAGGAAGTGGCCTCAGATGAATATATCATCACAGAGGTCATACCAGTTTGGAATGCTCCCCCTGCTGATTTTCCAACAGATCATCACTATGAGCTGGTCAGAGTCATAATATTTCCTTGTGAAACCCTGCTGCAGATGCCTGATGAAGCACAGTCAAGTACCATGGCAGGGCCATCCACAGAACAACCACTCTGATTGCAAACCACCCCAGCAACCATGCCAAAAAAAATAGGATGACAATGTATCACTGGTGTTCACGAGTCTTGTGAAGACAGTACAATCATTGGCAGAAGATATCAAGAATGATGTGAAGGGCACAGACAAAAATGTATGATAACCACTTTATATATTTCTCACATGAAGAGTAAACATATTTTTCTAGTTTTTGTGTTTCTTGTCTGCCTTGAATAAGGCAATCCAGTTCAACCCATCAAAGGTATCAAACATCATTCTGGGAATCAAGGTAGATAAGCATGCCTATGTAATTGTACCTTTCCATTTTTGATAGCATGTCTTCTAACATGGTCATCAGAGTAACTTTGTACATGATGTTGCTCAGCTGGGTATTCACATGAAGAAGGTCAATAAGAAGGTGAAGGTGAATGGTGATTGCAAGAGGGGCTTTATATTTCTTTCCCAGGAGTGTGGAATAGCAATAAAAAACTGAAAGTGACACTTCTACAATCCTGTAACCTATAAGTACCACTCTTTCCCCTGGCCCTGACAAACAAGACACTGGTAGTAGACATAGGACTTTTTGGCTTGGGCTACCACATCTTCCATGAGTTGAGTCTTCCATGCCATTCCCAAATCTTGCTTCTTTGCTTTAAGTGTATTCCAAAGCTCCCTCCAAACACCAGATGTCCTCATTCCATTTCCTACAACCCCATACTGCTTCCCTCTTGATGTTGGAATACACAACAACTTGATGACATCTGTGTCCAATGAAAGGCTTTCATTCACACATGCCTGAACAAGGACTTCCTTCATTCTTGTGCTACCTTTGGGTAGACTTGACAAGCAATCACAATGAAGCCAGGCATTGCATCTGTAACAGTAGCATTGCTCATCACAGTCAGGGTTATAGGCTTTCTTGCAGATCTGGCAAGGATTAAAGTTCCAGGTTGCACTAAATAGTGACTAGAGAAAAGCTAAAGGTAAATAGTCATGTCACATCAGTAGAAGCTATGGAAAACACCAAGTGAACATGACTGGGGTCTATCCAGTGTCCACTGAATGGTTTATATAGTGACCAGCAACTGTATGTAAATGTTGAGATTATATCTACAATTTAATCTAAATAAAAGTAATTGTTCTTGACAGACATAGCCTCAAAGGCTATGCTGGAATGGAAAAAAGGAAGAAATAGCCATAGGGCTGTGTGGAATGGAATACCAGATTTAAGACTGTGAGCAGAAATGAAATAAAGAAATGGGATTGAAAAGCACAGCTGCACATAGCTTTGCACAGCACAGGGATGAAAAAAAGTCTATGCATGAGATGAACTCAGTTCATCTGAGTTTGAACTCTATAACAATGTAAACAGAGCCAAACAAGATAAGATAAAGCACAAGAAAGAGGACTTAGCAACTGAATACTACAAGCATCTAAGTGGCTCCAGAGGTCTGAGGTAATATTCTTGTGGGTGAGTGGATGTCCAGCTAACAAGATGGTACTAGCACATCAGGTAGCCCAGATAAGAGCCTTGCAAAAGCATAGATAGGCATGAGCAGTTTATTATTGTACTTAGGACATGTGACTATGTCAAACAGTGAAAAAGTAGGGGTAAAAAGTACATCCATAACAGGTTAAGTTAGGAATTGAAAATTGACCCATAATACCTAGAGAGCTATCCATTAAGCAATTAAGCTTCTGCTTTGCCTTCTAGTCTTTGTTCTTGATCTGAGCATCTTATAGTCTTCAAAGCCATCTCAGTTGTTTTACAGTGGGCTGAGGTTGGTAGTGTTACAGGGGATTATTTTACCCCTACTCTTTTCACTTTTCATGAGCACCTACACAAGTACTCAACTACTGGTACACCCTATCACTCAGGCTATCACTCAGGCTTGACAGCTATATGAAGATCTAGAGACCTCTGGTGCCACTTGAATGCACCAGTGCATTCCAGTCACTAAGTCTCATGATCTTATCTTATCTTGTGGACCAAGATCATGACCATATGTCCATCAGCTAGTCTGATATTGGATCTGACAAGCAGATCTAATTGCACAGTAATTTGGCATCACCTCATGCATTCCATGGGGTCACTACCTTAACATGCCTTGAAAGCATGCATGATCTAGTGATCTGCCACACCATGTATAGGCAGCAGGCATTTGATCTCTTTCTATTTCACACTTCTATTCTAGCTGCAGCCTTGAGGCTGCAAGCTTCCATTTCAATGGACATTATTTACATGCTCATGGAGGTACTATGAATGGAGAGTATATATGTTTAGGTTTGTGGATGTTACATCTGGTCCAGATAGGATCAGGTGTAGCTCTTCAGGGGTCAAGAGTGTTGGCAGGCAGGAGGCTGGCAACAGTCAAGGAAGAGGCTAGCATCTGCTAGGCTCAATTGAGGAAGGAGGGTTGAGACAACAGTCTCAAACCTTAGTCAAGGAAGACACTAAGGGGGATGCCTTAGGTTGAGTTCAGGGTGAGATGCTTGAGGGTTACTCAAGGTCAAGCAAGAGGTCTAGGTGGAAAGTGGTAGATTTGTGTGGATGTACTCGAATGGTGGTGAGAGTAGAAGGAAGAAACTACTTAGGGAATATACATGGGTGAGCCAAGTATATATACCTAAGTGGAGCCAAACAAGGACAAATACTGTAAAAGGAAATAGGTCATAAAAGGTAGCTACATGGAATGTCATGGAACATGACAGAATAGTCACTGACTGAGCAAATGGAATGGAATGGAATACTATGGAAGAAGTTATGTCAGCAACTGAAAATGGAATCAAGTTCATGGGAATTGATGACTAATTGTAGGTGAAGAGAGAAAAGGAGCAAGTTATAACAGTGGAATCGTGGTGGTAGAGTCAACAGGCAGCTGTGTGTGTGCCTGAATGAAATTATTCCAGACCCTATATAATGGCAGTATAAGTAACCATCATATGCTCTATCCTCATTGTAGAGGAGACTGCTCCTATCTTCAAAGCCAGGTGATATGTGAACTGATTTACCTGCTTTGATAGTTGTATGATCATAATCTGTTGCAGTATTGTAGTTGTAATCTCATGCCTATTGGCTGATTATATGTACTGCATCTCATGTTTACATTGGAATTCAATTGAGAATAAAAGAAATCACATATTCTTTACAAGATGTTTTTACTCTGCTATTGAATGGTGCTAGAATATGTCATTTAAAGCAACACACACAAAGAGAGGGACCTGATCAGATTCATAATCAACTCCACTTTTTCATTTCTGTCCTTTATAGTGGAATATTGGGCAAAGAGCTGATGAAGTTGTTCAGACACTTGGGCTGAGAGACTAGATGCTTCATATCTTTGTACTGCCAAGGTGTAAGGGTCTTGACATTGGTCTTGCACAAGAGCAAAGGAATATTGAAGAAGATAGAGAAGAACTGATA
>JBBPLR010000862.1:0-12159 GCA_038089915.1 Sutorius australiensis
AGATAATGCTTCTATTATGTCAACATTATGTAAATAAGTACCTGACACTGTATATAGACTCCCTGTTTCCTGTTTATTTCTCCATTATTACTATAAAATCAATGATCTCTACTTGAAGGCATAGCATCATCTCTGTTTCATCTCCCAACATCCTCTGGGTTTGATACCTTATTGGTTGTGGTGGACCATGGCCTTACAAAGGGGGTAATTTTATGCCCTACTAAGAAATCCATCACCATAGAAGGGGTAGCCACACTTTTCTTCCACAAAGTATACCTCTGATTTCGACTCTATGACAAGATTATCTCCAATTGAGGCCCCCAATTTGCATCAAACTTCACTAGAGAGCTAGGAAAACTTCTAAACTATGACATCTCCCTCTCCACCACCTACCACCCTCAATCTGATGGAAAAACTGAACAAGTAAACCAGGAAATAGAAATGTATCTATGAATCTTTTGTGAAGCAAACCCCACATCCTGGACTGACTCAATCTCTCATGCAGAATTTGCCCACAATCATTGACCTTACTCCACCACCAGCAAATCTCCATTCTTCCTTATGATGGGCTATAAACCCTGTACATTACCTTCTATTCTCCCACCATCAGACATCCCTGCAATCAAAACCTGTCTAAAGGCCCTCACTGCAGCCAGAGATGAAGCCCTTGCAGCCCATAAATTAGCTTGACAAGTAATGACCTCCCACATCCAAGGAAAGTTCACTCCCTTCAAGAAAGGAGATAAGGTATGGCTGGAGGCACAAAATCTTAAATGACATATCACCAACCCCAAGTTCACCCCCAAATGAGAAGGACCCTTTGTTATCATCCAAGTCTTATCTCCCTTATCCTACAAACTCCATCTCCCTCAAATCTGGAAGCTCCACCCCATCTTCCATGCTTCCCTCTTATCACCCTATCACAAGAACTCTATTCATGGATGAAACTTCTCTGCACCACCTCTGGATCTTATAGAAGGTGAAGAAGAATATGAAATTAAGTGGATATTAAAACACAAAGGAACACTGACTAACCAATGCTTCCTGATCTGATGAAAGGGATACTCTACTGAAGAAGACTTCTGAATTTTGGAAAAAGATCTCAAACATTCACAAACACTCCTCAGAGAGTATAAAAGATGACACACTTCCACCTTTCATCCTCAATGAACTCTCACCAAACTTGCTCCTCCCCCAGTATCAAAACCATCAATATCACCATCAAACACCTTCTCTCTGCTATCAATCTATCTTTATACCAAGCTTGATTCTGCTAATGATACAACATTCTCCCCAGTCACCACCTTGAACACTCTTGTTTTTGCAAACTTCAATATTGCATTTACCACTATTAAGCCCCCTATTAACTTTGTCTTCATCATTCCAATATGTCTCCTTGCTCTTATATCCCTGATTCTAGTTATGATTCTACATCTAACCTGCCAACTCCTTCTATTTCGGATATTTCTACTACTTCTTCCCTTCCTACTTCACTGGCTTCTGACCCCCCTTCCAACATAGCAACCCCTGGATGGGCCAATAAAGAACTTCCAGAACCTGAATCCCTTCTGCATCCACCCCCTGTTCTAGCAGTCAATCTACCTGAATACACTCACAACCTCTGCCAAAACTATCCTGATGAGCTGTACATCCAAAACCTTCAAGGCTATTTGTCTGACTCCAGGATGGCTACCCCATCAATGCCCACCTTGATATGGGGTCCCCTTTCCTCACTCTCTACAGGGCCTTCTTCCAAACTAATCACCTCAGACTCCTTGCAAACCAACTATGACATCCTTCCCATTCCATTCTAGCCTGATTGGTTGAAGATGTACAAAGGGACTTACAAGGAGGGCTACACATCATTGCCTATCAACTCCAGTTTGGAGAGTTTATCTCTGAGGTAGACCACTATGTCTGAGAGCTCACTTTTGCTCACAACCTCCCCATCCCTACTACTGTTTCCACTCCCTCTGCATTGTCCTCCCCTCTGGTGAGCAAAGAAAAACTGGCCCTTCATAGGATAGAGGCCCACTGGAATGGAACTGCTGGAATCCTACTGCTCACTGTTACAGGTCCATTTTAACCCCTAACAGTCACCTGACCTTGATGGTCTCATGACCTAAGCATGTCTTTGAACTGCTCATTAGGACTTGAAGTCCAACACCAGTTGTTATGGGTCCATTTTAACCCCTAATAGTCACATGACCTAAGCACATCCTTAAACTGCTCATGAGGACTTGACATCCAACCCAGTTGAAACAACCGAAGAAGCATGTGCGCTATAGGTTGCTCTCAACTTGAGATAATAGTGGAGGGGATGACTTATGTCCAACTGAAGCTTCTAGGGGAAGACTCCAAGTGAACTTAACTGGGGGATACCCAGCGTTCACTGGAGGGTTTATATACTCATCAAGAGTGTATGTACATGTTTGGATCGAATCTACGATCTACTATATATAGACTAATTGTCCTATGCAGTCATAGCCCTGAGGGCAATGCTGGACTGCCTCAAGGCAGTGTGGAATGGAAATGTACAGCCATGGGGCATAGCCCTCTGTGGCTGGAATGGAAGAGAAGTGCTACAGCCTCAAGGCTGTGAATGGAAATGAAAGGAAGCATGAGCATAGCCATGCACAGCACGGAAATGAAAAGAAGACTGTGCATGAGGCAACTGTGTGTTGTGGGGTTTGAACTCTATAAAAAGGTAAACATGTGTAAACATAGGGGGTTGGATCGCAGATCCGAGATAAGATAAGATAAGCCAACCAAGGTATAGCTGACTGGTACTTGTGCTCGCAAGCCTAAGTGGCAGTAGAGGCCAATGACTGGGTTGAGACTTCAAGTCTTGAGTTGCAGTTTAGCGACATGCTTAGGTCATGTGACCGTCGAGGTCAGGTGACTGTTAGGGGTTAAAATGGACCCGTAACACCAGTCATTGGCCTCCACTGCCACTTAGACTTGCAAGCACAAGTACCAGTTGGCTATGCCTTGGTTGGTTATCTAATCTATTATCTTATCTTATCGCAGATCAGCGATCTGCATCTCCTATATTTACCTATGCTTACCTTTTTATAAAGTTCATCACACATGAACAGAGTTCACATCATGCACAGACTTCTTTTCATATCTGTGCTGTGCATGGCTATGCTTATGCTTCTCTTTCACTTCCACTCACAGCCTTGAGGCTGTAGCACTTCTCTTCCATGCCAGCCACAGAGCTACACCCTAAGGCTGTTCCAACATTGCCTTTGGAGCTATGTCTGTATAGGACTCTAGTCACATTAGGATAGATTGTAGATTCGATCACAACATGTACATACACTGCTAGACAGTATATAAGCCTCCAGTGAACCACTGGGTAATCCCCAGTTAAGTTCACTTGGAGTTTTCCCTTAGAGCTTCGGTTGGATATAAGCTAGATCCTTCCCTAAGTCTCTATTGAGTTTAGAGCAACCTATAGCATTTATACTTTTTAGGTTGTTTCACCAGTCATTGGCCTCTACCACCACTCAGACTCTTGCAGAGTACCAGTCAGCTATGTCTTGGTTGGTTATCTCATCTATTATCTTATCTTATCTCAGATCAGTGATCCACACCTCCTATGTTTACCCATGTTTACCTTTTTATAGAGTTAGAGCTCAGCAACACATAGTTGCAACATGCACAGTCTTCTCTTCATTTCCATGCTGTGCATGGCTATGCTTATGCTTCCTCTTCATTTCTGCTCACAGCCTTGAGGCTGTAGTGCTTCTCTTCCATTCCAGCCACAGCAGGCTATGCCCCATGGCTGTACTTCCATTCTTCCACAGCCTTGAGGCTGTTCCAGCATTGCCCTCAGGACTATGTCTGCATAGGACTTTAGTCACTTTAGGATAGATCTATAGATTAGGTCACAACATGTACATACACTGTTGAGCAGTATATAAACCCTCCAGTGAACGCTGGATAGACCCCAGTTAAGTTCACTTGGAGTTTTCCCTCAGAAGCTTCAGTTGGATATAAGCCTTCCTCTTCATAAGTCTCAATCAAGTTTAGAGCAACCTATAGCAATTATGCTTCTCAGGTTGTTTCACTCACCCCTTCACATACACACTACAGAGAGGCCTGTTATCACTGCTGCCACCTTGGACATTAAAGGGTGGACTGTCCCATCTATCAATGCCCCTCCTATCAATGATGGAAGTCAGGCCATATCCAATCCAGATGTCCTCTTTGACAATGCTTGGCTACACATCCTTCATTGTCATCCTTCTCCATCTCCTTCAGATACTCACACACTTCTCACTGATCCTACTGACAAGCTCCTCACCACTCTAGCACCCCAGAGAGGTACAGTGACACAGGAGACAATATTTTGAATGCTGTAGGATATTCAAACATCACTGGTTCTCCTGCCACTTTTGATTAAGCTAGGTTCTGAATGGAGTTCAGAGGTAGTGAGGAGGTAATGTTACAATTTATCTTGACACTTTTCTTTTTGTCTTTACTATTACTTTTCCTATCTTGATTTGGACTTATCCTCCAAAGGCTATTCTCTAACATAGCCTCATGATCTGATCTCTTCACATAGTTACCATTGTTTTCTTCACTTCATTTCCACCTTACAGCTTTCCACAGTTAGTTTCTAATCAACCTCCCACATTCCACAGTTACAACCTTGCCATAACCTTGCCATAGCCTTATCCATATTTCTCTTCTTTAATCTTATTTGAACTTTATCTTGTAGCACTACTTTAGCCAGCCCTGTCAGACCCTGCTGTCTCAAGCTAGTTCTCCTCAAGTGTCCTCTGTAGTGACCCTCAAATACATCCTTCTCCACTCCCCATAGATCCCCTTCTTTGTGGCTTTCAACCACCCAAGTCTATGGGAAGTAACCTTGGCCATCTAGGCATACCTTGAAACCATCCTCCACCATAGTTGGAGGGGAAATGCCAACAGTATGCCTACTTTGCCCCATTGCTCTTTGAGGATATGCTTGTCCTTATCCAGGCCAAGCATAACATGGGACACTGAAATGATCCAAATCTCTAAAGTCAGCAGACCACTTGCTGGAATGCCTGAGCTTGCTGGGCAGGGAAGTTATCTCTACACTAGTACTTGCTTGAGGGCTGCTTATGCCCTGAGTGTAGAAGTCTGGGGAAGTATCTCCCTGGTTGCTTTGACTGGAGAAATCCAAAGAGAACTAGATTGGTTATACCAGCTAGAATCCTTGGATGTATATAGTGTCCATAGTATGTACACATATTGTAGTCTAATCTATAGATCTACTAATAAGTAAGAAAATACTCCATGAGGTTGCAATGAGGTTGCAGAACCTCAAATAAAAGCATAGCATAGCCTGCAAGGCTATGTAGAATGGAAGATTAATAAGAATGGGAGAGAAGAACATATGTTCTATACATGTGTGCATAGAAGTAAGGGCATAGCCCCTATCATATTAAATATTTGCTGCTCACACATGGTGTGGCAGATCTCTAGATCAGATCAGATCAGATCTATATCCAGTGATGCCATATGCTGATGGAACATGCCTGTTCATCCTTATCAGAGTTATGATGATCTAAACCATGTATGCTCATGTATGTATGAGATCATTTGACTGTATGAATGAGGCTTTTCAAAAAGGACATCCATGTATGAACATGTATATATGATCATACCCAAGTACATCCCATGATAATGGCTATATCAGTATGATTGGTGTAAGGTGATGCCATCATGCACATCATTATGCCAACCCATGTATGAAATGTCCTTTCACAGCCATGAGATCCTTTCACCCATATATAGAACATACTTTTATGGCTATGAGATTCTTTCATCTCCATGATATCATCATGACTATAGGACAGCTTTGTCAGATATTCATGCATGCCATGTCTACTTGATCTTGTATCACAGGATCATTTCTTGACCATCATCTCATTCTTAATAATTGAATGCAGTTATGCTTGTTCTAGAAAGTGAAAGGTCAGTGCAATCATGCACATGCTTGTGCTGATCCTGATATGATAGGCACTTCCAGTGGCTGTGAGGTACTTCCACCCAATATGGTAGATGCTTCCATGGCTATAAGGTGTTTCCATAATCACAACATTCTTTTATGACTGAGATGCTTTTATGGCTATTGTTATGATTTACCAGGACTTATCCCTTTTTTTTCTTCTCCTTCTTTCAGACTTATCTCTTCTAAAGATATAGCTTCATGATCTGATCTCTCCATGTAGTTACCATCACTTTCTTGCTTTCATCTCCATTGTGCTGCTTTCCACAGCAATCCTTCTCTGTCATCTCTGCTCTGCAGTCACAACCTTTCCATAGTCTTGTCTTAACCTTGCCATTTCCCTTTCCTTTATAGCTCTCTCTTCTTGAACTACTTAAAGCTGGTATACTTACTCCAAAAGCCTTAAGCTAGTTCTCCTTGAATATCCCCTGTAAATCTTCACTCCAATACACCTCACTTTGCTCCCTAGCTTCACCTTAAGACCTTCGACCACCCTAGTCAATAGGGGAGTAGCATTAGACTTCAAGGCATACTTTGAAACTATCCTTTACCACAGTTAAAGGGGAAACACCAGCACTGTGCCTACTTCATCTTCCTATTCTTCAAGGCTACACTTGTCCTTACCCAGGCCAAGCATAATAGCTATTATATATCTTCATTCCATGTCAAACATATCTTTGTGGCTCCATCTCATGTCCAACCATGCCATCATGTCTACCAGATCATGCATCACAGGACCATGTCATCCTCTGCCTGATATGGTAGGCACTTCTGTCCAATATGATAGGCACTTTCATGGCTGTGAGGCACTTCTGGAAGTGCCTTTCTTATATGGCAGGCACTTCCTGCCCCAGACCCTCTGAGGCTTGGAGGAGATTATTAGAAACATGTTTCCTGTGGCTTTATTACCTTCTTGATTGACTGGTAACATTAGCTAAACCTTGTGATTTTTTTGTGGGGCTCTATGCCCCCACCCTCTCCCCTTCTTGACAATTTCTTGATCACTCCAAATTAATTCAGGAACACATGACTGTGATCTGGAAAAATGTTTCCTGGGGTTCTTTTACCTTCCAAATCCACTGGTAACATTTGCTAGACCCTGCGACTTTTTTGTGGGGCTCTATGCCCACATCCCCCTTCTCACTTTGACAATTTCTTGATCACTCCATATTAAATCAGGAACACATGTGTGCTGCCTGAAACTTGTTTTCCCAGTGTTTCTCAACCCTCTGAATCCACTGGAGATGTCCACAAAGCCCCTGCTATTTTTTAGATGGACTTTCACCTACACTCCAACACACTGATACAAACTTGTTTGCTTTATATCTCAGGATCCCAACCACCAATCTTCAAGATAGGTGGTGCAAAATGATCCCACAGATGCCTTCTATTTTATGAGATAAAGAGATCTTAGAAATAAAATAAAATTAGAAACTTAATTCCAAAATGACCATATAAATACAATGCAGAGTCATTCATCTGGGCACTTGCTTACATCTCACTTCACTACAATCACACAGGGGATGTCAGCCACAGTGCTGGTGGCAGTGCAGTGAAGTGTTGGCAGCAAGCAGTGCCAGAAGCAGTCCTTGAAGCCAAGTCTAGCTTTCTGGAGTCCTTGGGTAACAAGTTAACCATAAATACCTTGGAGAACAAGCCTGCCTGGACAGTGGTGTTTGGGTGTCTTTTCACACTTTCTGAATTGTGTTATGAAGCCAAAGTGCAAGTGGTGTGAGCAATGAAACATGGACAGTCACCTGAGCAGCTAATTCCTACTGTACATTCAATTGAAAAGGCCTTCAAAGTCATGCTACAAGCACCTTGTGCAAAAGTACTCACAGAGCTGGATGAGGTAACTGCGTAAATTCTCCATTGAAGTAGTCATACAATAGAATTAGAGTTTATTGTAGTTCATTGCACCCCCCCATTGTGTCCAGACTTGGAGAGCCCCAGAATGAATGCAATGGGTGGGCTCGAGTTGACTTGAGCCAGCTTGAAGCCAGCTTAAGCTGTGATGTAGCTAAATATGGCTTTAAGCTGGAGCCAAGTGTAACGGTGACGAACTAATTACGACTTACCCTGTGCCCCACGAGAGCCCTTTACCCTGGGCAATGCCCTAGGACGTCATACCCTTTACCAACCCTGTACCCAGGGCTATACGAACCCTTACCCTAGCACAGCATGTATATAGTATAAGTAGTGCGACTGCAGGACCTTAAGTCCTCAGTCTTGATATTCTAACCTCTTCACTCATTCTACACAATGGTGTACTCTGAAGTTGGTCAGTGAGCACATCGCTCGTCAAACCTGACAACAGGCTTTACCGCCCATCGCGAGTCTTACCTCGTTAGGCTCCTCGCCATCCCCCATACACTCGGTTCAACTCTCCCATAGCAGACACCCTACAGGTTAGCCTGTTTCACCAAGCCAGAGTTATAGCTTTCAGGCAGCTTGGTCTGGTATGTCAGGCCAGGTTGTGTGGGAAGCTGACATAAGCTAGAGCTGGCTCCCAGTTGGCCAAGCTGTGGCAACACTAATTCCAGCTGCAGCTTTGAGGCTGCAAGCTTTCATTTCAATGGACATTATCTACATGCCCATGAAGGTACTATGAATGGAGAGTGTATATGTTTAGGTTTGTAGAATTTGTGGTGGTAGGGTCAATATGCAGCTGTGTGTGTGCCTGAATAAAATTATTCCAGACTCTATATAGTGGCAGTATAAGTGACCATCATGTGCTTTATTCCATTGTAGGAGAGACTGCTCCTATCTTCAAAGCCAGATGATATGTGAACTGATTTACCTACTCTGGTAGTTGTATGATTATAATCTGTTGGAGTATTGTGATTGTAATCTTGTGCTTATGGACTGATTATATGTACTGTATCTCATATTTACACTGGAATTAAATTGAGAATAAAAGAAACCACATATTCTTTACAAGATGTTTTTACTTTGCTATTGAATGGTGCTAGAATATGGAAAGCTATGTCATTCAAGCTACCCACACAAAGAGAGGGACTTGATTAGATTCATAACCAACTCCATTTGCTCACTGATATACTTTGTAGTAGAATACTGGGAAAAGAGCTGATGTAGTTGTTCAGACACTTGGGCTGAGAGTCTAGATCCTTCATATCTTTGTACTGCCAAGGTGTATGGGTCTTGACATTTGTCTTGTACAAGAGCAAAGGAATATTGAAGAAGATAGAGAAGAACTGATAACAGAGATACAATAATTACCTGCATTAGGAATGATTGGACTTACTGATAGCATTGTGAAGAATCTGTTGCCAGGTATCAGAAACATGAATAGCCTCAAAAAAAGAGCAGGTCAGCACAGGGAATACTGCTACAGGAATGTATATACCTTTAATGCAAGCATTGTGGTTAAGGATGGATTTTTTGAAGATGCACCCTAAATATAAGATTATTTTAGTAAATCAAACATAATATTAATAATGTTTTATCACCTGAGGAGGGAAGGCAAGAATCTAGACCAAATTATTTATTATATATATAATTTGGAAGGAATTACAAACCATCTAAGAATCAATGAGAGTGGAACAATTGAAATCATTGGATATAACACACCTCCTACATGTAAATGGTGAATTTACTGTGAACAATTCTTAAGAATAAAATGAACCCACATCCTGATAATTAATCATTCAGGAGAATGAATGATAAAGGAATACTGCTACAGGAATGTATATACCTTGAATGCAAATGTTGTGGTTAAAGATGGATTTTTTGAAGATGCACCCTATATATAAGAGTATTTTAGTAAATCTAACATAATATTAGTAATGTTTTATCACCTGAGGAGGCAAGCCAAGAATCTAGACAAAATTGTTTGTTATATATGAAATTTGGAAGGAATTACAAACCATCTAAGAATCAATGAGAGTGGAACAATTGAAACAATTGGATAAAACACACCTCCTACACATAAATGGTGAATTTACTGTGAACAATTCTTTAAAATAAAACGAACTCACATCCTGGTAAATTAAACATTCAGAAGAATGAATGATAAAGCAGCATGGCAATAGAATACTAGAACACTTACCAACTAACAAAAAATAACAATTGGACAGAAAAAATGAAAAGATTCAGTTGTACAGGTTCAATTGTATAGTGATAGCAAGAAATATGGTGATCAGCAGGATTCTCATTCCAAATCTACATCAGACCACTTACTTTCTATCAATGGAAGAGTGGCAGGAGGCGTTGTGATCAGCAGGATTCTCATTCCAAATTTACATTAGACCACTTACTGGCTTTAAATTGGAGAGCAGCAGGAGGCATGGTGATCAGCAGGATTCTCATTCAAAATCTACATCACACCACTTACAAACTATCAATGGGAGAGCACCAGAAGACATGGTGATCAGCAGGATTCTCATTCCAAATCTACATCAGACCACTTACTGGCTATCAATCAGAGTGTAGCAGGAGGCATGGTAATCAGCAGGATTCTCCTTCCATGTCTACATCAGACCACTCACTCCCTATTAATGGAAGAGCAGCAGGAGGCATGGTGATCAGCAAGATTCTCACTCCAAATCTACATCAGACCACTTACTGACTATTAATGGGAGAGCAGCAGGATGCATAGTTATCAGCAGGATTCTCGTTCCAAATCTATATCAGAACACTTACATACTATCAATGGAAGAACATCAGGAGGCATGGTGATCAGCAGGATTCTCATTCCAAATCTACATCAGAACACTTACTTCCTATCAATGGGAGAGCAGCAGGAGGCATGGTGATCAGCAGCATTCTCATTCCAAATCTACATCAAACTACTTACTGGCTATCAATGGGAGAGCAGCAGGAGGCATGGTGATCAGTAGCATTCTCATTCCACATCTACATCAGAACACTTACTGGCTATTAATGGGAGATCAGCAGTAGGTACAGTGATCAGCAGGATTCTCATTCCAAATCAACATCAGACCACTTACATACTATCAATGGAAGAGTAGCAGGAGGTATGGTGATTAGCAGGATTCTCATTCCATATCTACATCAGACCACACTTACTTCCTATCAATGGAAAAGCAGCAGGAGGCATGATGATCAGCAGGATTCTCATTCCAAATCTACATCAGACCACTTACTTCCTATCAATGGGAGAGCAGCAGGAGGCATGGTGATCAGCAGGATTCTCATTTCAAATCCACATCAGACCACTTGCATACTATCAATGGAAGAGCAGCAGAAGACATGGTGATGAGCAGGATTCTCATTTCAAATCTACATCAGACCACTCACTTCCTATCAATGGGAGAGCAGCAGGAGGCATGGTGATCAGCAGCATTCTCACTCCATATCTACATCAGACCACTTACTGGCTATTAATGGAACAACAGCAGAAGGTATGGTGATCAGCAGGATTCTCATTCCAAATCTACATCAGACTACTTACTTCCTATCAATGGAAGAGCAGCAGGAAGCATGGTGATCAGCAGGATTCTCATTCCAAATCTACATCAGACCACTTACTAGCTATCAATGGAAGAGCAGCAGGAGGCATGGTGATCAGTAGGATTCTCATTCCAAATCCACATCAGAACACTTACTTTCTATCAATAGGAGAGCAGCAGGAGCATGGTGATCAGCAGGATTCTCATTCCAGATCTACATCAGACCACTTACTCCCTATCAATGGAAGAGCAGCAGGAGGCATGGTGATCAGCAAGATTCTCATTCCAAATTTACATCAGACCACTTACTCCCTATCAATGGAAGAGCAGCAGGAGGCATGGTGATCAGTAAGATTCTCATTCCAAATTTAACCACTTACTCCCTATCAATGGGAGAGCAGCAGGAGGCATGGTGATCAGTAAGATTCTCATTCCAAATCTACATCAGACAACTTACTGACTATCAATGGCAGAGCAGCAAAAGGCAGGAGGTATGCTGATTAGCAGATTCTCCTTCTGATTCTAGGTTGTACCACTGACAAACTGTCATATATATATATATATATATATATAGCAACATGTTTAAAGTAGATCAGCCATGCTTTCATTCACTATTGGAACAAGAAACTCACAGGCTATGTACAAAAATGATGATGGCCAGTCCCTTGCATGAATAGATCATCACTTCATATCATTTGATGCAATCCTTACATTCGATCC
>JBBPLR010000863.1:0-12142 GCA_038089915.1 Sutorius australiensis
TCAGAAAATGAAATCCATGGAAAAAACTTTCCTGCTCCACCCCCAGATCTGATCCATGGAGAAGAGAAATATGAAATCGACTCCATTTTGAGACACAAGCAGACACCCACAGGCTTCTCCTTCCTGATCCAATGGAAAGGCTACTCTGCTGAGGATGACTCATGGATCCCAGAATGGAACCTGAAAAATGCTAAGTCCAACCTGGAGGCACATAAAAAACAATACCCCACAATGTTCTCCCTCAGCACTCCTTTCACTCATACCACCATCAACAATGCAAACCTCCATCATAGTGGCTGACGCTGAAGACTCTATCTCTACCATCTCCACTCTAGACTCCACCCTTGTCAACTCCCTTTTTATACCCACAGATGACATCCCTATCCTGGATGAAATTGACAACATGTCCACCACCACTGAACCAGGTTGGGACATATGTCCCCCTACTCCTGTCTCCATTGCCTCCATGATCAGTGACCCCATCCTACCCATACCCTGCTTTGTAGAGTCAGTCAACCTGCCTCCATTTGCCCATAATGTCTGCCACAAATTCCCTGACATTGACTACATCAATCTCCTAAATGACTTCATCCATGACCCTCACTTGGCTACCCCAATTGATGCACACCTCAACATCAAATCACCCTTTCTCACCCTCTACCAGGCCTTCCTCCAAGCAGGACGATTGTCCCGAATTGTTCCCCTTCTTCTCAACCACCCTGATGACAATGTCAACTTCATTCATACCTATTTGCAGGACATTTCTGAAGAGCTCCATGGAGCTCTCAACACCCTTGCCTACCAAACAAAGTTTGGAGAATTCCTCCAATAGATCGACCACTATGTCCAGGATCTGGCCTGAGCACACAACTTACCCCAGTCATCCACTGACGAAGCCACTCTCACCCAACCATGTTGTTGTCACCCATATCCCCAAAGGAAGCCCATGCCATTGACCAAGCCAAAGCATGATGGGCAGGGGATAACAGCAACAATCCACTTACCTCATCCCATCCATGCTGGCATGAGAGGTGCTTCCACTGTCAACGACTGGGGCACATCCACATCAAATATCACATCTACCAATGCCCTATGTGCCTTTGATGGGCCCCAGGCCATATCCAATGCCACTGCCTACTCGCTAGGAGACAAACTCGTCAAACCTTGACATCCTCATCCTCTTCTGGACACTCTCCCACATTGTCACGATCTAATTGCTCATGTCACACAGACCTGGGATCCCCTCTGGCTCCAATCTACACAAGGGTCGTGGGCTTACATGCACAGTACCCCATCCACCACCAACCACAACCCCTATGCCATACCTATGCATTTGCCTGCCTAAACCAATCCTTTATAGATGACAATGAAAATGACATGTGGAATGACAAGGCTCATGCTAATGTCACAGGCTCCCCCACTCTAGGAGCATTCGACTAAAGCACTACCACATGGACTTGGTAGATAACTGGGGGGTAATGTTATGATTCACCCCTTCTTCTCCTTTTACATAAGTCGCTCCCACAAACTTTATTCCTTTTCCAACTGCTGACATAATTAGTCCATAACATTCTGCTTCATTCCATTTGCCCAGTCAGCAGTTGTTCTGTCACATTCCATGACAGTCCATGTAGTTACCTTTTCAGGAATACTTCCTTTTATGGTATTTGTCCTTGTTTGGCCCTCTTAGGTATATATACCAGGCCCAGCCA
This sequence comes from Sutorius australiensis, assembly GCA_038089915.1. NCBI lineage: Eukaryota > Fungi > Basidiomycota > Agaricomycetes > Boletales > Boletaceae > Sutorius > Sutorius australiensis. The sequence goes on from JBBPLR010000863.1 coordinate 1,713, forward strand.
TGTATATTCCTAAGTAGTTTCTCCCTTCTACTCTCACCTCCATTCAAGTACAACTACCAATCTCACCGCTTTTCTCCCTTAACTTCTCACTTGACCTTAAGTAACCCTTAAGTGTCTCACCTCAAACTCGACCTATGAAGAACTCGTAGCGTTGTTACCTTGACTAGGCTTGGGACCGTCATCCCAACCCTTGACCCTGACTGTTGCTTGAGCTTGTCACTCTTGCAGCCTACCTCAATGCCAGACCATCCATCTGCATCCTCGAACCCCTGAAGGGCTACACCTGATCCTACCTGGACCAGGTGTAACACTGGGCCTGCAGGAACCAGATGAGGTTGGCATGGTCATTCCAAACCTCAAACTGATGTTGTGCACCTTCTCGATAGTGGTGCCATATTTCCAATGCATGGATAATGCTCAGCATTTCCTTATCACATATGGGGTAATTCTGCTCTGCAGGTGTCAAGGAGTGAGATGCAAAGGTGACTGGGTGCCATTTGTCATCCTTTTGAATACAGAGCACTGCTCCCATGGCATAATCCAAAGCATCTGTTTCTAGCCAGAATTTACAATTGTTGTTCAGGTAGGCGAGGATCAGCATGGTAGTGAAAGCATGTTTGAGCATATCAAATGCCTGTTGTTGGGATTCTTCCCAACAGAACTTGGCATCTCCTTTTAGAAGGTCATTCAGAGGTCTTGCCATTTGGGAGTAATCCTTGATGAATCTCCAGTAGAAATTGGCTAAACCTAGAAATGAATGAATGTGCTTGATGGTAGTGGGGGTTGGCCAGTCAAGGATGGCATTGACTTTGTCCATGTCCATCTTGATGCTGTCTTGTCCCATGGTCATTCCAAGGAATTCTACTTCCTTCATAGAGAAGGAGCATTTCTCTGGTTTGTGAAACAACCCAGAAAGACTATAGGTTGCACTAGCAAACTGAGACTACTAGGAAGGTGGTACTAGTGAGTCATATCTTAGAAGTGTCTTTTGGGGAACACTCCAAGAGGACTTGACTGGGGAATCCCAGCAAGTTGCTCCTGGTTTATATAGACAAACTATGTAGGTACATGTTTGTATCTAATCTACTGATACTCTATCTAAATAGGCTAGGGGTATAACCCAGGGTTCAGGATGGCCTAGGGTGTAGGGTGAGTCTGTACATCAAGCATGAGGCTTGATGGAATGGAAGAGAAGCATAAATACCAATGGTCTAAGGGTTTTGATCTAAGATCTTGGAGATCTAGATCAGGGAAAAGGGTTACTGGTCTCAGGGAATGATGACTGGTATGCTCCAGGCATTGAGTGGCAACTTGTATCCTGAGACAAGCATGGGAAAGTCCCATTTGTAGCATGTTTGTAGATGTTCATAGACTCATTTAAGAATGTTCGTAGTGTTTCCTTATTAGGAAGCCACTTGTACTTGGGCATTCGAGCCTTGCAAAGGTCGATGTTATTGCTTATGTAATAGGGGCGAAAATGTACCCCTGTAATAGTTTGACAAACAGGTCATTTTCTTTTAGGTGATGTAGGACTTCTAGCATGATCTTGTTGTATTCAGCCTGGTCATCCATTTTAGTGAATATCATAATGTCATTGATGTAAACAACAACAACATCTTCCATGTTGGCAAAGATATTGTTTGAAATGTGGCCAGCAAGTTACATAGGCCAAAGTACATGACAATGGGTTTATAAGCACCTTGATGGCATATGAAGGCAGCCTTTGATTTGTCTCCCTCTTTGATGTGGACATTGTTGTATCCCCATCCGAGGTCCATTTTGGTAAATAGTTTAGCTCCCTTTAGTTGATCTATGAGTTGGGAGATCAATGGCAGTGGGTAATTGTTCTTCATGGTGTGCTCATTGAGATAGCGATAGTCTTGGACCATCCACTTCTTTTCATCCTTCTTTGGGACAAAGAATACTGGGGAGGTCTGCTCTGACTTAGAGGGTCGGATATATCCCTTTCATAATTGGTCATCTATGAACACAGAGACTTTTTCACATTCTGTGGGGGATAAAGGGATCAATCTACCCTTTTTTGGTTTGTATGTGTCCTTCAGGTCAATGGCATGATCCCATGGTTTTTGAAGTGGGATTAGTTCTGATACTTTCTTATGGAACATGTCAATGAATTCATGATACTGCTTTGGGACTAGCCCTTCAGCAGTTTCCTTAGGTTCATCCACCTTTGGCTTCTTTTCCTCTAGGGCACAGATGGTTTCATACACCTGGTACTGAATATCTTGCTTTTCCTTTTCAAGGATATGGAGGAAGAGGGCCTTGTCTTGCAAGGCATGACAGTGATGTGGGCAGCAGGTTAGTTTTACTGTACCTGTGCTCCAGTCAATATCAAGGTTGTGATGCTTTAGCCACAAGTAGCCTAAAATGAAATCATTCTTGCCAAGATCTGTGGCTTCTGTGGTGAGGTGTTCCTGATGTCTTTTGAAGTCTATGATAATGTTGGTGGTGTGCATGATAGAGCCAGCCAAGTTTTTTGTTCCATCCACATTGTAGACAGGAATAGGTCATTTGAGTGGTGATAGGGGAATCCTGTTCTTCTTTGCCCATGTGATATCGATGAACACAGCATTAGCTCCACTATCAAGGAGTGCTTCTGCCATGTGCCAAGTCTTGTTGTCCTGATGCAGTGAGATCTTTATCTTCATATTGATCTCCCATGTAGGCCACATGTTGTGGACAAAGATGTCATGATCTGGGATTTGTGGTTTTGATGTAAAGGAGGAATTAAGCCCAGGAGTAACATCCCTGGCAAGCTCCTGCTCTGCACAAGGCCCCTCTGACAGCAAATAAGATGAATCTGAATCTGTCGAAGAGTCAAAGGAAGTGTCTGATTCTACATCTGAATCTGTGTCTACAGAGTCTGTTTCAGAAGTGTCTGTTGACAAAATACTGTACCTATTTGGGGACCTGGCTGTTGGAGACCCAGAACTCTGGGGGCCTAGGTTTTTCCCAATTTCAAATATTTGGCAGCTTCTGCCTTAGACATCTTGGCAATCCTAGCTTGCCAGTCTGAGTCTTCTTTGCCTGGGGTCTTTTCCTGGGACTTCTTTAATAGTTTTCTGACTTTTCAATCAATCACATCTTGGATCTCCAGGAAGATTGCTTCTTTGTCATTATCTGAGTTGGTGTTTGCCACTCAGGCCTTCCTTGCTGGGCCTTTGCCCTTGTTCCTTTTGCAGGATGGCTTGTGATCACCATCTAGGAACTTGCAATCGGGGCAGGAGATTTTGGGCATTTTGCAATCTCTGGTGCTATGCCCAGTGCCTTTGCAGTTGTAGCATTTGAGGGTGCTACCCCCCTTCTTGGTGTTGACTGCATCAACATCCATGGCATTGGGGTCACAATTGAATTTCCAATTTCCATTGGTCTGGTCTTTCCAGACACAGGTCTTTCCACTTAGGAAGTTGATGAGCTCAAGGTTGTTTCCAATCTCACGAGTGTTAGTGAGGAATTGGTCAAGATCATCCATGAACTTGTTGAGGCATCCCATGTCCTTGATAATCTCCTTTCTGAGACCTTCGGTCCTTAGAAGGTGAATAGCATGTTTGAGATCTACCCCTGATTGTTTGAATTCTGGTTGCCACTTGACAAGGAAGTCATCTATCCTCATCTGGCCTTGTTTGAGATCTTCCTATTTCTTTGTATTCCATATTTGTTGATTGGAAGTACAGAAGAGCAATTGGATCTTGCCTTCCATTGTGGCCCAGAGGTAACCCTTTTGGGGGTTATATAGCCATCCTAGGTGTACTTTTGCAAAACTTCTGGCTCTTTCCCCTTTCAGCTAGGAGAGGACTGCAGCAACTGCTCTAGGCAATCCCAGTGGTATTGTGTTTGAGTTGATGTTCAGCCAACCCTGCATCCTCACACACCATTCCTCAAACTTAGTGTAGGACCCATTGTAGTGACCTGGGTCTGTGAATATTTCCACCTTCAAGGAGGCGGCAGGTTGTGCAGTGGCAGTGGTGGTGGATGAAGAGCCACTGGGTCCAGCAGTGGTGAGGGAGTGTTTTCAAGCTGTGCAACCCATGCTGCCAGCTTTCTTATGTCATCTTTGGCCTCAGTGAGGTGGTCAGCAGCCTTGTTGGCCTTCTTCATAGCTTCCTCTGTGTCTGCTACAGCCTGCTTGGTTTGTGCCTCTAACCAGGCAGCATAGCCAATGGTCTGGCTGAGGGTATCCTTGATTGCCCTGCAGCAATCTTCCCAATTGAGGGAGTTGTCATCGAAGATCTTGGTCCAGTAATAGTTGGACATGGTGGAGATGAATTACAAGTAGTTGATGAGGTGGTAAATGTGTCCAGTAGCTCAGTGTACTACTGGAAAAAGGGAAATAGGGTGTCCTAAAAAAGAGAAGATATCTATTTCTTCCAGTACTTCTCTGGCTTCTTCAGCATCTTGTGATCTCTTAGATTGTATGGAGTTGCTTGCTGTGTAATACATATCTGAGTACATCTGCTCGGGTGGACCTGGTCTGGCTGCTCTCTCCTCAGCTGCCCAGTGTTCCTGATCTCTCCAGCTAATTCTTCTACTCTCTCTGTGAAGCATCAGTCTCTCTCTTGCTACACTTGGTAGAACTGGAGTTGATACTCCTCAACTTGAGCTTGCAGTGTGTAACCATCTGGTGAACCTCTCTGGGAGGGCAAGAGGATGTTGTTTGGATCTATGGACAGGGATCTGGCAGGAGCTCTGCTCTGAACTGCCAAGACTTGGTTGAAGAAGTCAGTTGTGCCTGATAAGGGCCTTACACAACTGCTTGAATGACTTAAAGATGCACTTAGGGTGCACAAGAAAATTCATGTTGATGGTCCTAGATTGGGGAATGGGCTATCCACATGCCCTGGGTTATCTCTGACATTGGAGATGCTGTTACTCAATCTTACATGTTCACCCTCATTAGGGTCGAAAAGGACATGCTCTGGATAGGAGCTCCTGTAAAGGCAGTGTTGGCCTGTAGACTCTTGTTGCCATACAGCGGGGAGTGGAGCAAGCATTCAGTGGAGGTGGATAACCACTAAAGACACAAGGTGAGTCTAGTGGGAATCCCATAGAGAGGCATGCACCTACTAGTGGCTTGTGCTAGGTAGGTGAGAGCTAGTGCAAGGTAGAAGTGAGTAGTCAAGTCCTAATGAAACAATCCAAAGTGTAGACTAGGTTGCACTAGGAGACAGCAACTACAAGAGACTAAGAGTGGAAACTGAGTTGTATCTTAGAAGAGCTTTGGGGAACTCTCCAAGAGGACTTGACTGAGGATGCCAGTTGAGTACCCTTAGGTTTATATAGACAAACTATTGTATGTACATGTTTGGTCATATCTATCATATATAGCTAAAGTGTTCTAGAATGTTCTAGGGTATAGGGTAAACATACAGTCATAGGGCTGTGGGTGCATTGCCTTCAAGGCAGTGTGAAATGGAAGTGAACAGCCTTGAGGTTGTGAGTGGAGATGAAGTGTGCAGCATGGCACAGCCTTTGCATAGTATGGAAATGAAAAGAAGACAATCATGAGGCAAACTCTGTTTGTCTGGGTTTGAACTCTATAAAAAGATAAACAGAGCCAAACAATGGTTGTGGGAAAATGGACTTGTGATTGTAGTGCATCAAGTGCTTGAGTGAATGACAGGTGCTTAGAGATCAATAGCCATATGAATGAGGACATAGTGACTTGAGTGTTGTCATTGGGCATTGCAAACACTTATGTAATAGGGGCAAAAAGTATACCCCTGTAACAATGTAGCTTGGAGTGGGGCTAACAAGCAGATGAGCAGTGTTACAGGTCAATTTTAGTGCCATTCTAAAGCTCCTATATGCAGATTAGACACCCCTAAGCAAGGGCTAGATGCTCTACAGAAGGCTTGACGCCTTACTCAAGCTCCTAGATTTCTAGTGCCACTTAGATGTGCAGGCACATTCCAGTCACTAAGTCTATCATCTTATCTCGAAGATAAGATCAAGCTTATCAGAAGGACTGATTATCTTATCAGTCACATGGTATTGATTACCATTGTTGACATTATTATAGAGTTCAGGATGCATATGACATCACTGACCTAGATCAGATCTCATCTGATCTTAGGGATCTGGAATCCCTCATGCACCCCATGAGGCCACTGCCTCACCATGCCTTGAAGGCATGTATGATCTTCCATTCTGCCACACCTCATGTGAGCAGCAAGTATTTAATATGATAGGAGCTGTCCCCCTTTTTTCTATGCACACATGCATCGCATGCATGTTTTCTATTCCATTCTTATTTATTAACTTCCATTCTACATAGCCTTGAAGGCTATACTTATGCTTCCATTCTGAGGCTCTGCAACCTCATTGCAACCTCAAGGACTACTCCCCTATTTAGTTGTACATCTATAGATTAGATTGCAACATATGTAAATAGATCTTTGATATATATACCAAGGGTGCTAGCCTGGTAACCCCAGTCTAGTTCACTTTGGATTTCCTCACCTGAAGCAGGCAGGAGGATACTTCCCCAGCCCCCACTAGTACTCAGAGCATAAGCTGCTCCCAAGTCAAGTCTAGGGCGTTTACTTATTACAATCTCTTGTCCAGCAAGCTTGGACATCCCAGCAAGTGGTCTACTGACCTAGGGGTTTGGGTTGTTTCAAAGCAGGCAGGAGGATACTTCCCCAATCCCCACTAGTACTCAGAGCATAAGCTGCTCCCAAGTCCCAAGTCTAGGGCATTCACTTGTCACAATCCCTTGTCCAGCAAGCTTGGACATCCCAGCAAGCGGTCTACTGACCTAGGGGTTTGGGTTGTTTCAACATCAGCCTTTATACAAGGATATCGCTATAACTCATCCTTACATTAGACCATTTATTCTGCATGGTTTTGAGATCCTTTTCCTTGCCAGCAACACGGAGATCCTTGATGTGATTGAGCACAGCATTAAGGGTCGTGTCCTTGAAGTTCCTGTCACCTCACTCAGCCTTGTGTTTGGCCAAATATTGGACCAGGGTGATTTCTTCCTTGGACGTCCACCTAACCTGCTTCACAGTGCTGTCAATGTCACCAATGGATGCCATGATACGTGAGAATTCTTCAAGTACCCAGACAACCTGGAGTAACTGGCAATAGATGTGTTTGCAATGTTGATCTGACTGATCATTCAGATAGGCAACCTGTGAAGGCTGGACTGGCATAGTTTGTACATAGTGAGCAGGAGCAAGATTTCTGTATGTTCAATCTCCGACTTCTCGGCCAGCTACAAAGCCGAGCAGGACCGAGCAGGACAAACATGAACACTCTCGGCTACTTCTCAAGTAGTGGATCCCGTCCAGGCTCTCAGGCATCCTGCGAGCGCGCCCCTTCGCTGACCTCCCGCCCTCGTTTCTTAATTCCAAGCAGATATCAAGCATGGGATCCAATATCGTCGTTGTATCCCCGCACCGCTAGCACGCACGTCGCTCTGCAGGATACCTAGAAACGTCTGATGAATGATACGGTTGCGCGGGATGCTCGTCGAACCGTAGTACGTAGTATGGATTTGGTTGAGAAGGGTGACGGAGAACCGGTAGACGTCCTGTTGGGCCTGGGACTAACCAGACACTTCGGCGGGCGTTTTCCACGGAATAACGCTGGTCCGACGGCGAAGGGATGTGATCTGAAGAGTATACTGGTGCCAAATTAGAAAAGTGGAAGCACCAGGCACAGAGCATACGCTTGCACAGCTTTGGTTGTGCGGATCGGAAAGAGCAACTCCGCGGAAGGAATTGTGTATAAACCCTTGCAGGATGACATTGAGAAGACACGTCTGTCAGAGGTTGAATGTTCGGTTAACTATGACGACCACGAGGACGTACCCTGACACGGGAGCGCGGTCGACTCGTTGAGCAGGGCAGCTTCGCTCTCAGTCGGTTAATAGGACTCCCATACCCTGTTAGACGCTGCGCCAGACGTGACATAACCGCTGGGAGGTGAACCTGTACGTACCAACCTTGAAACTGCATCATTTGCTCCGCGTCGAAATTGTCGCACTCGATGCAGAGGACCGAGCCGGACTGGTTGGGCCGCATCAGAAGACGTCGTCAACATGACTCGTTACACTTCAGGCGCGGGTTACTTTGCAAATTGGGGCGAAAATGTTGCATCTGTTGCTGGGACGGACTCGTCACCGAACAAAGTTGGTTGGGTCGCATCGAAAGATGTCGTCGGCATGCCTCGTTACACTTCAGGCGCAGGTTACTTGTGAATGACGCAAGAATGGGCGTGGGTGTGTCTTCGGTTTAGTAGGCCATGCAAGTCGTGGGTGTAATACGCGTGGATGAATCGATCACAATTGCCTGTTTTGGTGATCCAGGGTGACGTTGCGACGCCTCAAACCCGAACATCTTACATATGGGCCGGGTTGCTTGATATGTTCCATGTCTCTGTCCTTGTTCGCGTGGTTTGGGTTCGGTGGGATGCTCTGCGCAAAGAGCCATCGACGAGACGCGAGCTTGAGCGGCTCGAAGGACCTCAGTCCTCGTCGCGCTGCGGATACTAGCAAACCTTGCATTTTTTGCCAGGCATACTCGAGCAATCGCGATGCGTTCGACGTCGTGTGGGAGGTGAGATTTTTTTCTTCTTCAAGTTGGATAAATCAAACTCTCTCCAGGACGCCGAGTTTTTTGCTTTCCGTGATCGTTGGCCTGCGAGCCTCCACCATATCCTCTTGATACCCAAGGCCCACATCAGTCAGTATAACGCTCGACCTTTTGGTGACGTTTATTTAACAACTCTGCTTCGTAGCTAGCGTGAAGATACTAACTAGACAAGATGTCGATATGGGTATGACTCTGCTCGGTTTGCTCCATGGCTCGTACTCAGGCACATCCAAGTAAGACGCATGGAAAGCATCGGAAACGATATTCTAGACAAGCTTCAGATACCCTTGACCCGCCGCAAGTAAATATCTCGAGTATTTCTCCAACGTCAGACCTGACCATTCGAAGGATGGGCTTCCACATACCTCCCTTCTACAGCGTACCGCATATGCATCTACACGTGCAGGCTCTGCCCTATACCTCGTTCGCACGGCAGCTGAAATACCCTATTTCGAGAGGATTTGGTACGTTCGAGAAGGGCCTCGGCTGGTTTTGCGAGGTGGGCCAGACCATTCGGATTCTGGAAAAGGGTTCGACAGTCCGTGTGCTCCCTTGTTGATCGCGTGATCCGTGATCTACCGGTATCACCTACTCGCTAATATCATGTTCGCTCCGCTCTGGCGCCCCAGTGGATGGTATCGGGTCACGAGGATGGGTCGGATCATTATTCTACATCTAGATGTGATTTCTTCCGAGACGGCGATTAATAAGTATGCCTATCGATTTTATATGAAGTGTAGATGCATTGCATCCTCCCACTTTCCCTCGCTCCCGACCAGGCACGGAGGTTCGTACAACGACCAGTTCGATTTTTTGTTGTCTCTGTCCCTGGACGAGCGATGCAAGGTACGTGTGACTGACACACAGACAATCGACGGTCGAATGTTCAGCCCTGAATCAGCTATACAATGGTGGGTTCGCCGGTTCCATCACGACGATAAGAGCTGCTCGTTGCCACTTCATATGCCACATGCCGCTTCGATCAGGAACGATTGAATCCAGGCCATGCCACCACGGCGCAATTCAAACTATATCCCCCCGAATCGATCACTGAGGTCAGCGGGGAGCGAAGAGGACCAAGGCAGTTCCTCTGAATCCGAGACCGACGGCGCCATGCCGCAAGGCGCAGGTACGTACTACGCCAAATATCACTAGAGTGATTACACATTGGAATGCGAACACCACGTGAATGGATCAGATTGATTGCCCACTTCTGCATGTATAGGACCGAATCTCATGAAAACCTATGTTGGTACACGTATGAATCCATAACTAGTGCCATCTTATGGCCTTGTCGACAGTTGCAGTTTCTCCACTACGCCACCGGTGGAACGTGTACCAACTTCAACCCGCCTAAGTGTCCCTTCCCCTCTCCAAACTTGTTGATTTTATCACGGATCACAACTATCCCCTCTTCATCGATATGGTCAACTTCGCCCTCAATCCCATTCCAAACGTAATAGGATAATTTGCCGGTGCTAGGTGTTGCCTCGAAGATGTAGAAGTCATTGCCGTACTTGGGGAGTTGAGTCCAGATAGGCTGAGCGTCATGGAGATGGAAGTCTTTGTCCAGGGTGTCCTTTATGTCACCTGGATTCCCCGCCCACTGATGTTCCCTGTACAGGAGGGTTTCATCATTAGTCCAGCCGATGGGTGGGTCGATGCTAGGAGGTGGGTGTGGTTTAGGTGGAGGGTGTGGCTCAGGATGGTGCGGCGGAGTTGGGGGGCGCGGCGCTGGGGGGTGCGGCGCAGGGTGGGGCGGCGGGGGGGGGGGGGGCGGCGCGGGGGGGTGGGGGGGGGGTGGGAGGC
>JBBPLR010000864.1:0-12136 GCA_038089915.1 Sutorius australiensis
AAGTGGCACTAGAAGTCTAGGAACTTGAGTAAGGCGTCAAGCCTTCTGTAGAGCGTCTAGCCCTTGCTTAGGGGTGTCTAACCCGAGTATAGGGGCTTTAGAATGGCGCTAAAATTGACCTGTAACACTACTCAATGAGATACTGACTTAGAGACAAGTGATGGAGGAAATTCAAAGAAAACTTGACTGAGTTCTCTCAGTACTATATTTAGATTTATATACTGTTACAATGTTTGTATATGTTGTGGTAAAGATGACTAATTATGATGATGTTGTGAGAGAGAGCTTTCAAAGGAGATGATGTATTGTGAGTAAGGTATTGTTAATTAAGTTAAATGAAGACAGATTAATAAAATGTGTTTATGTAAGAGTCTAGAATGATGGAGATTAAATACATGCATTGTACACATTGTACATCACATGATCATGTGAAAATAAATAGGGTTAGGGTTGAGAGTATCCATGTGATATAAGATTCATAACAAATTGTAACAGTTCTCCCTTGTACTTCTCTCTTGAATTCTCTGAATCCATAACCTCTTTGACTTAGACTTCATCTAATGCACTCAACTTTAAGTCTTCTTGCTTATTGAGTCCAATAACCCTTGATACTCAACCTTGAATAGTTTCATCCAAGAGTCTCATACCTTCAAATGTCTGAAGGATATCTTCTCAGACTCTCACTTGACTCAACCAAGAACTTCTAAAAGGGCTATGTTTGACCTTATCCAGACCAAATGAAATGGCCAAAGCCCATAGGGAGCTATAGGTTGCACTAAGAAGATTGAGACTAGAGTGAAGAGTGAGAGTTGTATTTACACCAGAGGAGCTATGGAAGAACTCCAAATGAACTATCCAGGATTCACAGGAGAGTTTATATAATATACAATCAGTATATGGACACATGTCTTTGAATCAGATCTACAATCTACTTTATATGGACTAATTATCCTATATATACATAGCCTTGTAGGCTATGCTGAAATGAAAACAAACCAGTGAAGAGTTATAGGGCTGTGCAAAATGGAAGGAATGGCCTCAATGCTGTGAGCAGTAATTAAATAGAATAATGGAAGAGGCAGAAATGAAAAGTGCAGCAGTGCATAGCCATGTAAAGCATGAAAATGAAGAGAAATCTATGTATGAGGCAAATCTAGTTGTCTGGGTTTGAACTCTATAAAAACATAAACAAAGCCAAACATGGAATGTGGGGAAAAAAACATAATAACTGAATATTGCAATTGTCTAAGTAGCATTAGAGGTCCTGCAGGTTGTGGGTTAACTGGTCCACTGTATGGTACTAGCACATACAGTGGCTCAAAAAGTGTTCCAATGTTGGATTATTTTGAAAAGATTTGATATTTGTGAGAGAATTAGAATGAATCAGCCTTAGCTTATGCAGGATTCTGATAGTTCTAACCCTTGCCTTGATACTGAGTGAAATAACCCAAAACCTGGGAGTGTGATAACTCCTGGGTCGTAGTATTCCTAGGCATTGTGGAATGTGAGCACATATAGCATGGTATGAGCATGGAAATGGGATCTCCAGGTTAGAGCAGATCCTATATGAGTCAAGAGTCGTCACAAGGGTAGGACTTGTGTTAGCAACTTGTAGGTCCTTCTGAAGGTTCTGGGGAACTCCTCAAGATGAACTAGACTGGAGGATGTCCAGTGTAGTGTCCCAAAGTATATATACATCTACTCTATGTACACTTGTGTACAGTAGATCTAATAGATATACTAATAGTCTGTATAATATATAGTAAAGGTTCAGGATTAATATATAGAATGGAAAAGGGTATATGTTACATGCATGCAATGCACATAGAATTGAATGATGAGCATAGCCATTGAGGCTATGCACTGACATGCATCCTACACATGCATGATGTGGTTAGGGGGGTTTAACCCCTAAGCATATGATTGAGATCAGATTGCAGATCCAATCATGAACTTTATATAAAAGTAAACAAGAATATACAATACCTCATGGTCTTGTGCTCAGTCATTAGTTCTGCTGACTAATCATGTGAGCACAGTCGAGTGCTAGATTGTGCAAGAATAGGGTCATCATGTTAGACCTGTAACACTGAGATTTTGGTCATGTGATTTGGTTGCCATGGCATGGAGATATAACCATTTTAAAATGATTTGTCATTGGGACACTTATTTGAGCAACATTTCCATGGCATAGTTTTAGTATTTAGTGTGCTCTCCCTTTGCTTTTATCACTGCCTCCAGTCTCCTAGACATGCTTTCTATCAGTCTTTGACATTTCTCAACTCAACCTCTATCTTCCCCCATTCCACTACAGCTCTCTTCCAAAGTTCCCAAACTCCTCTAGGTGGTGTTCCATAGGAATTGAGCTTCTTTTTGAGGATTTGTCAAAGATGTTCAATAGGATTAAGATCTGGAGATTGGGCTGGCCAGTCAAGGACCTTGATTCCCTCAGAGTTAAGCCAATTCCTAGCTGTTTTGGAGGAGTGCTTGGGATCATTATCTTGTTGAAAGATAATGTTCTCCTTAGGAATCACTGAATACTTCATGTTGGAAAGCAAATTCTTCTCCAAAATGGAGACATATTGCTTGGCATTCATAATGGCCTCTACCTCGGCAGGGATACTCACTCCATTCCAACCCATGCACCCCCAAATCATCAAGGAACCACTCCCAAACTTGACCATTCCTTGTACCTCCTTTTCCTGTTGTGGTTTTCCTACCTCTTTCTACACATATTTCCTTCTATCTGATCCAATTCTATTGATCTTGGTCTCATCTGACCAAATGACCCTTGTCCAGTCCTTCACAGTCCAGTTTTGATGCTTGAGATCAAAGTCTATACTCTGCTTTCTATGCTTGGCAGAAGTACTGGCTTCTTCTTTTTGACTACAGCCTTCAGTGATGCAGACTTGAGTAAATTGCAAATGGTTTGGGATGAAACAGGAGAGGATAGAGTAGAATTGATAATATGGGCAGCTTGAACAGCATTCTCAGCCTTTCCAGAGGTAATACTGGAAACAATCCTCCTTTTATTAGTAGAGGAAAGCTTGTAAGGGCATCCTAGCTTGATATTCTCCTTGTTTGGTTGGGTTTCCTTGATGACCCTGGCCATAGTGGATTTTCCTAGACCAGTTTTGGAAGAGATTTGGCAAAGAGAGAGGCCAGATTTAGAAAGAACAAGGATATTGTGAGATTTTGAGCAATGGTAGAGGGCAGAGTGCATGGCTAAGTGAACAACTCAGTTGCATGTGGTAAATGGACTAGATTGGTAAATACCTAAGTGGACAACTATGTACATAGTTAGTATTGATAAAGTATGATCAAGAGACAAAAGGGCTCACCTCAGTCACATGTGGAGGTAGTGCTTGTGGGACAACAGGCTATATACTACTAAGTATAAGTACTCAGACCTAAGTGTTCATATGGGGAATGAAGGGTCAAGACAAAAGCAAAACACTAGTGAATAGGTACAGATGGAAAGTATAAGGTACAAAGGTCTGTAGAATGGTGGTGGTGTGGGTCAATGAGACCCTGCACATGGAGAATGGAGATAGACAGGCAAACAGGGCCAATGTGTGGCTGCATGCACGCTTGCCTAATTCCAACAGATATTAGCTCTAGTAGATGCAGGAATGGGTGTCATGGTGGGTGAAGTTGGCTGGGGTGGAGTTCCTGCTATTTATATTGCTTAGGATTACATAATATACATAAGTGAACAGGGTTGAAGTATAATATCCATCAGAAACTTATGTTATTTACTAAATAATAGTTGACAGCATCAGAGTCAAATAAGTGTCCCAATGATACATCATTTTAAAATGGTTATATCTTCATTTCATGACAACCAAATCACATGATCAAATTCTCAGTATCAGGGTGAGTGTTAGGGCTATCAGGGACCCTGCAGGAGCATGAGCTAATTCCTTCAGGCTCTCTCACAAATGCCAAGTCTTTCCATAATGACCTAACATTGGAACACTTTTTTGAGCCACTGTAAGTAGGCATCAGAAAACCATGTAGGGCTGCCAAAGTTCAGTTCAGTTCAGTTCAGTATCCTTCTGGGCTGAACCTGAACCTGAACCTAGTGCTCTTAGCCTGAACCTGAACCTGAACTTGAACTGAACCTACATGAACTGGTTCTACTAGGTGTTGGAATTCTGGGTATTCATCTACCAATCTTCAATCTAGATCCAGATATTCCAGGCCAGTCTATGTGATATACCAAGGGTCTCACTCCCATTGTGTAATCACATACAACATGTGATCAGGATCACCTGATGTCTCCAACACAGGTCACATGATGTCTTACACATCACTCCTGACACATCATTGGCTGACCCAGCCCTGGCCATATTCAAAATCACTTTGACTCATACAAGATGACATCACAGATAAGCTCCAATACCACTATTGGCCTGCTTACTGATATCTTGGCACCTTTGTCATATCTAGCATTAAATGTTCCATAGCCACTCCACATCTGATCTGTCTAGATCTGGATACAGGGCTATGCCCTAGGGTTTAGGGCTATTCCCAGATCTTGGTAACAGGGTTCAGGGTATGACCCATTACCACACTAGACATTTGATATTGACAGATAAGGGTTGAGGGCATCTCCCCTTATTCACTCAGATCAGGGTTCAGGGATTCACCTGATCTGGAGGTCTCAGTCCTACTGACTGATCCCCATCTTAGATCTAATCTAGATGGAGGGTAGAGGGTTTCTCCTTTTATCTTTCCCCTCTAACCTGGCCCTTAGGGCATTTCCTTATTTGTCTTTCTCTGGGCTCTTGCCCTATGCATATTTGGATATGGACAAATAGGCACATATACTCCCTGTATGTATATAAGGAGCTCTGCTCCACCCACAATCCCTAGTTCAGTCTTGTGGACTTTCAGCCCATATTCACTTGTGTGCCTCCACTCCTATTCTTACCAGAACACTCACTCCTGCTCACTTGCTCTACTCTCACACCCTCCTGGTGCCTTCTCCACCAGAGTGTTACTTTGCTCTTATCAAGCTAGGATTACCTTGGAATATCCCCTGCAGGCTATCCCTACTAGCCAGCTTGCTTAAACTGTGTGCCTTGCCTCACACCTCCCACCTTGACACTAGATTCAGTTCAAGTTCAGAACTAGTTCAGAACCTGAAGCTTAGATTTAACTTTCAAATATACATTCAATGATACTTTGATAGCATGATCTACATAACCATTGTTCTTCCTTTACAGCCCAAGGTTCTGCTTTCTACTGTAAAGCCTCAGTTTTGGTTGTTAAATCTCCACCTGTATAGCTGCTCTTCAAGATTTGAAGAGCCTCTACAGCATTAGGATGAAGACTATTGCACAATAGGATTACTGTAAGTCCACTGTCAGAATAAGCAAGCATGTGTGCAGCCACTCATTGGCCCTGTTCGCCTGTCCACCACCATTCCCTGTGCACAGGATCTCATTGATCCATATACCACAGTTCTTCGGACCTAGGTACACTTACATTCCATGTACCCTTACATTTGTATCTACTTGCATATACCTTTCCTTTTGTTATGACCCTTCATTCCATATATTGCCTTTTAGATACAAGTACTTATAGCTATGGGTATATAGCTTGTTGTATGCCAGCTGCTACCTCAGTCCATTTACTGCACATGACTGAGGTGAGCCCTTTTATTTCTCAATCATACTCTATCATCACTAACTACATACATAGTTGTCCATTCAGCTGCATGCTCTGCCCTTCACTGTTGTTTGAGATCTTACAGGTTATGAGTCCTGTCTCATCACTATAAACTGAAACACATAACCTGCCAATTGATCTGATATGTTGTCTGACTCACCCATTATGACTGACACACTACCAAGCAATGTGCCTGTTATGCTTGGCCTGGATAAGGACAAGCATATCCTCAAAGATTTATATGACGAAGTGTTCGCACTGCAGGCATTTCCCCTTTGGCTGCGGCAAAGGATAGATCTTGGGTTGCTTTTAGGATTGAAGGTTACTCCCTGCTGTTTCAGGTGGTTGTTGGTTCAAGAGGTGAAGCTAAGGACTGAAGCGTGATGTATTGGAACGATGACTCAAGGTGAGGGTCGAGGAGAACTAGCTTAAGGAATACAGGGATAGGTATCCGAGTTTAAGTAGTTCAAGGCGAGGGGTTCAAGAAAGGAAATATGAAGACAAGGTGAAGACAAGGCTATGGAAAGGTGAAAGCTGTGGACAGAGATGAAAGGGAAGGCTACTGCAGAAGGCAATGTATGTTACAGGTCTACATTTTAACCCCTATTCTTGTGCAAACTAGTGCTCGACTGCGCTCACAACTAATAGCTTGATGCTACACTTTACTAGGATCTATAGGACCACTAGTACCACTAGACGCTCGATGCGATCCAGTTACTATGTCCTCCGATCTTATCTTATCGGTCTAGGCTAGCCCTACCGATTATATGCACTTCACGAGGTATTGTATATGCTCGTTTACATTATTATAAGGTTCACAATTGGATCTGTGATCCAATCTTGCACATATGCTTAGGGGCTAATACCCTCTAGCCATGATCGCATGCGCTATGCGCATGTACTCACTTCCATTCCACATCGCCTCGATGGCTATGTGTATGCTTCCATTCTACATGTGTTGCATGCATGTTATACCCTCTTCCATTCCTATTTATTAACCCTTGGACCATATCTTCCGATTTACTATCTATCATACGGACTATTAGTATATCTATTAGATCTACTGTACACAGGTGTACATAGAGTAGATGTATATAAAGCAAGGCGACTAGCTGGATGTCCTCCAGTCTAGTTCACCTTGAAGTCTTCCCCAAAAGCTTCAGGCGAGCCTACGGGTCTACTCATCTCGAGACGACCCTTGACTCATTAGTCTCTATCTACGCGGGTTCACCCTAACCGGGACGACCCCTATCATTCACAAGTACTCATCTACCTAGACGGTAGATACGCTCAAGCACGCTACGTGGATCTAGTTATCAACGACTCAGGGGCTACGTCCGCCCCCTAGGTTTTGGGTTGTTTCATCTATAAGATCTGGAGGTGGAGCTGGGAAGTTTTGTCCATGAATAGAGTTCTCATGATAGGGTGATAAGAAGGAAGCATGGAAGATAGGGTGGAGCTTCCAAGTTTGAGGGAGGTGGAGTTTATATGATAAGAGAGATATGTAGAACCTGGGTGATAATGAAGGGTCCTTCTCATTTGGGGGCAAATTTTTGGTTGGTGATGTATCATTTGAGGTTTCGTGCTTCCAGCCAGACTTGATCTCCCTTCTTGAAGGGAGTGAACTTCCCTCAAATGTGGAAGGACATTACTTGTCAAGCCAATTTATGGGCTGCAAGGGCTTTATCTCAGGTTGCAGTGAGGGCTTTTAGATGGGTTTCAATTGAAGAGATTTTGAAGGAAGGGAGGATCAAAGGTAGGGTACGGGGTTCATAGCCCATCATGAGGAAGAATGGAGATTTGCTAGTGATGGAATGAGGTCAATGATTGTGGGCAAATTCTGCATGGGAGATGGATTCTGCCCATGAGGTAGGGTTTGCTCCACAGAAGATTCATAGATATGTTTCTGCTTCTTGGTTCACTCATTCCATTTCTCCATCAGACTGAGGGTGGTAGGCTGTAGAGAGGGAGATGTCATAGTTTAGGAGCTTTCCCAGCTCTCTGGCAAAGTTTGAGGTGAATTGGGGGCCTCAGTCAGAGATGATTTTGTCATAGAGTCCAAATCAAAGGTAAATTTTGTGGAAGAAGAGTGTGGCTACCCCTTCTGCAGTGATGGTTTTCTTAGTAGGGCATAAAATTACCCCCTTCGTAAGGCCATGGTCCACCATGACTAATAAGGTATTGAAGCCAGAGGATTCTGGGAGATTGGTGATGAGGTCACAGGAGATTTGTTGAAAGGGACAAGAACAGGAGGAGCAAATGGGGGTGAGTGGAGGGGTGATTGGATGGGTGTTGGCCTTGTTTTGTTGGCAAAGAGCACATCCTTCAATATATTTTCAGACAAAGTGGGCAAGTCCAGGCCACCAGAACTCCAAGGTGACAAGTTGTCTGGTTTTGAGTATGCCAGGATGGCTGGCTATTTCATGATCATGACAACAGTGGAGAATAGTTTGTTGGAGGGTCTCATTGGGAGGAATGTAGATATGACCTTTGAAGGTCATTAGTCCATCAGTCATTTGCCAGTCACTGAGGTGAGAGTGAAGGGAAGGAGGGATATTGGTGTTGATAGACTGAAGGGTGGTGAGTATTAGGGGATCATCCTTCACAGCAGTTTTGACATGTTCAGCAAGTGTGGCATCAATGATATTGACAAAGAGAGGCAGGGGAAGGAGTGTGATCCCAGTGTTGTCTTCCTCCATGGTAGGTAGAAGATCTGGTTATCAGGAGAGGGCACCAGGTCCAGAGAGTAGTTTTCCTGTGACATGTATGATGCAAAGGTCAAGGTTGGCCAGGTTGGGGAGCCATCTTGCCTGCCTGCAGTTTAGATGTTGGGCTTGGCAGAAGTAGGTGAGGTTTTTGTAATCAGTGAATACCTGGACAGGATGGGAAGATTCTTGGAGGTAATGTCACCAGGCTTTAAGGGCTTTGATTATAGCGAGTAGTTCCTGATCATAGATGTTGTAGTTTCTTTCTGCTGGGAGGAAGGTCTGAGAGAAATAGGAGCAGAGGTGCCATTTACCATTGCTGTCAGTCTGCAAGAGGATTGCACAAGATGCCCACTTGGAGGTGTCAGTAGCAATGGTGAAGGGTCAAGAGGGGTCAGGGAGTTGGAGGACTGGTTCTCATAGGAAGAGCGTTTTCAGGGCATCAAAAGCATTGTAACAAGAGGGGGTCCAATCCCATGGGTGGTTTTTGCAAGTTAAGTCTAGGAGTGGCTTTGCTATGGTGGAGAAGTTAGGAATAAATCTGTGGTAAAAGTTGGCAAACCCAAGGAAGGATTGGATGTCTCATACTTGAGAAGGGGTTCAAGAGGCAATCCCATCTAATTTGACCAGGTCCATGGTGACTTTTCCTGGGGAGATGATTGTTCCCAAGAATTCTACTTTGGTGGTTGCAAAATTGCACTTTTCTAACTTTAGATGAAGGTCTAGTTCCTTCATTCATTGGAGAACATGTTTGGTATGTTCTTTATGGGTGGCTGGGTCAGGTGAGAAGATCAAGAGGTTGTCCATGTAGATGACTAGCCATCCTTTGGCTATCATATCTCAGAAAGAGTCATTCATGAACTGTTGGAAGGTGGCTGGGGAGTTGGTGAGTCCAAAGAACATGACAGTTGGCTCATAAAGTCCTCAATGGGTGATAAAAGCCGCCTTCCATTGATGTCCATCCTTGATTTGGACATTGTTGTACCCCCATCATATGTTGAACTTGATGAACACCTTGGCTCCCTGTAGTTTATTCATCAAGTCAGAGATGAGAGAAAGAGGGTATCCATCTTGGACTGTGTGTTCATTGAGGTATCTATAATCCTGGCAGGGGTGAAGTTTTCCATCCTTTTTCTTGACAAAGAAGAAGTGAGAGGCTTGGGGAGAGTTAGAGGCTCGGATCTTCCCTGCTTTGAGATTTTCTTCCATGAATTCATCTGTTGCTATCTGTTCATCTGGAGAGAGAGGGTAGACTCTCCTTATTTTTGGAGAGAAGGATTCATCTAGGTTGATTTCATGGTCATAGGGCCTAGTGGGCAGGAGGTGGTCTGTTGCCTCCTTTGAGAAGACAGAGGTGAAGTCTTGGTACTCAGAAGGGATGGAGGGTTTGGATTTATCTTTTTCTGTCTGGATTGTGAGTTCAGTGGCTGTGGTGAGTTTTGCTACCTGGGCAGAGGATATATAGCAAGATCCACATCTGATTACCTGATGCATGATTCTATTTTCCAGGGCATGTTGGGAGTAGAGATGAGGAATGGACAGCCTGGGATCATCATCATGGTCAAGGTATTCAAAGAGTTTTCTGTCCCATACTGCATTGACATGGTGGTGTTTTGGAGGTGGTTTCCTTGGCTGGGGTTTATGCATCTTATGGCAGAGCTCATCTGCGGTGTACATGTCAAAGAGTTCCTTTGATTGATCAGTGTTTTCTTTGATGGAGAGGATGTTGTTTCTCCAGTCAATTGAGGGGTTGGCAGAGAAAAGCCAAGGTTGTCTGAGGATTACATCATCTTGTCCACAGTTGATTAGGTATAAGGTTATCTTGTGGGCAATTCCTTTGATATTGGTGAAGAGTTCACAGGAGAATTTGATGTTGCCCATCTTGTTTGGAGAATTGTCTGCATTTTTGACATGGAGGGGTTCTTTTAACCTAGTGGTAGGAAGGTGGTTCTTCTGGGCAAAGTGCCAGTCAATACAGGAGATTTCTGCCCCACTGTCAATGAGGGCTTTGGAGTTGATGACTTTGAGAGTGTTTGAGGGTACAATGAGCTGAATGGGGATTCTCATTGTCTTTGTCTTTGTTGGTACAAGTACTCAAGCACAGGTAGCATTACTTGGAGGTCCTTGCATCGGCTGAGGCCTCCTCTTCAAAAACCCTTGCTAGGGATTGCAAACTTGATCCTTCACACAGTTGCTGGTTCTTCTTTGTCATCCTCTACTTCTTTTAGCACAGGGATTTCTTCTTCAACCTTCTGAATGCAGGGGTTTTCTTTGTCTGGGTGGATGACTTGCATTCCCTACTTCCATGTCCAGGTTTTCAACATCTGAAGCAGAGCTTTTCTTTGATGCAATGGAGCCTTTCTTCAGGAGTTAATTTGGCAATCCTGATGACATCTACATCCATGGCATTGGAGTCTCATTCAGGGTGAGGGCAAGGTGTGAAGACAGGGTGGTAGGGGATCTGGTAGGTTCAGGATTTTTCTATTGCCCTGGATTGTTCATCAGCATCCCATTCTCTAGAAGCTTCATTATACCACTCTTGGATGGTGGTTAGAACAGGTCAAAGGTGATTAGTGTTTCTCATGATCCAGGGGGGGAGTCCATGGGAGTAATAACTGATGAGGGCAGTATCTTCAGTAGTTCCTGCCTCAGCTACCTTTGTCTGGAATTCCACAGTGTATTCAGCTAGGGAGGGTTCCCAGGATCCTCAAGCCTTCCCAGGTCTCATGCAAGTGGTGGAGAGCCAGTGAATGGCTGAGCATTCAACTCCCTTAAGCTTGAATGCTTTCAGGAATCTGTTGATGAAGTTTTTGAAAGTTCCAGGGGAGATGGTTATGCCAGTTATTGCTTGTTTTCAGAAGGTGGATGCCCAGGCTTGTGCTAATCCCACAGTCATGAAGGATAGAGTGAAAGTGATCTTCCTAGAGTCATTGTTGTATACATCCTTGTTGACATGGAGGTAGAACTGGACTGATCTGATCCATGATTCTGTGGTGTTTTGATTGCCATCATAGGCCTCTGGTCATCCAAGGTGGAGTTCTATGGGTTTGGTAGTCATGGGTGATGCTGGGGTTTGGAGGGGTGGAATGGAGGCCAAAGAGGAGGTGTTAGGGGTAGGGCAAAGGGCTCTTTGATAGGGGTGTACTGGAACAGTTCTGGTGGGAGTTGGCAATGGGGAAGTGGGGGCTTGAGGGATATTCAAGGAAGCAGAGAACTCATGTGCTAGTTCAAGGTCTGTGCCTTCTTCTGAGATTTCTCTGGTGGGTTTGTTGGGGTCTTCTGTGGGGGAGGGTTCCCTTCTAGAGGAAGAGAACCTTTCTAAGGGTGAGGGTGAGGGGTTATGAGGCTTTCCCCAGTGGGGATCTGTGGAGGGTTGTCAAGAAATGTTGGCAGTGTAGGGTGATGCTAGCTGCTGAAAAGGAAGCTAGTTCTTTTGTTATGCTTGGCCTGTGTAAGGACAAGCATAGCCTCAAATACTGGAGGGACAAAGTGTGTACTTTGCTGGTGATTCCGCTTCAACTGCAGTGAAGGATGGTTCTGAGGTTTGCCCAGAAGATGAGGGCCACTTCCTGTTGACTAGGGTGGTCAAGGGCCTTAAGGCCTAGGCTTAAGAAGGTGAAGCAAGATGTACACTGAGCAACAAAAATGTTGCAATGTTTGCAACATTTGTAATGTTTGATGTATATCTCATGAGGGATTGATGCTGGACCTATAACTCCAGGGATTCATAGATAGCCCTTATTATGAGCTTTCAG
>JBBPLR010000865.1:0-12132 GCA_038089915.1 Sutorius australiensis
GTTGAAATGCAAGAATGTATCTTTGGTGTCAATAGTAGTGTACATATGCATCTACCTCAAGTAATACATTTTCGCATTTTTAATGCTTCATAAGTGGAATCAGCCAGGAACACATGGTACATATGTTCCACAGTACTGTAAATACATGATCTACTATTTAGAATGGTGCTTGAAGTGTTGTGGAAGTCACAGTGGCATGTTTTTGATTTGTTTTAAAAGTCTCCTAAGTCTCCAGAGAATTTCCCACGCTTTCATATGTTTAGATCGCTCCTCACACCTTCAATCAGAATTAAAAAAATCAGAGCAAATAGGGAGGGTTAGATACCAATAGGTACAAGGATCCGACATGATTGCCCTGATGATATGCCCACCAGATAACACACAATATATTTATTGCCTAAAACAGAGAAACATGTTCTAGATAATGCCCAAGACATTTTTACAAGTAGTATATATGGTAAACTATGTAGATATACATTGTCCTGTGATGTATACTTTATGTCAGGTCTGATAGGACCTTGGAACAACCTGGGAGAGTGACAAAATGGTCAGGAGGAAGATATGTCACAACATCACCAGCCTGGATCCTGGTGATCTGTAATGTTGATATGTTTTTAATGTATATGAGAGCTCTCTGGGGATATATTATTTAGGGGTATAACTCCAGTATGTCAAAAATGTGGATATGTTTTTCATTTTTTTATCAAATATCCATTGTCTCCTTGTAGAGGGCTTTTGGAGCACAGATAAGGTGCATAGACAATGTACTACACATATTAATTCATGTATCTACATACAGATGATGCAGTATCTGGGTAGGAAATGGAGGGAAAGCAGAAAGGATGCTATTGGAGAGACTTCCAATTCCGGATTGAAACATACCGAGGCGCGATCATTTCCTAATATGGAACGAGGGCGGGGGCGCGCGCGCGGGATCACGTGCCATAGGCGAGCGGGTGTGCGGACGGGCGCATGCGCACGCTGGACGGGCACACGGGCAGGCAGGCAGGCAGGTGAGGCAGGCATGCGAATGTATGCACGCATACGCAGACAGGCAGGGGGGCGGGCAGGTTCGTGCACGGACAGGCGGATGCACATGACGGCGGGCGCGCAGGCGGGCGTGTGAACGGGCGGGCACACAGGATGGACCTGGGTAGTGGGCAGGCAGGTGAGGCAGGCGTGCGAATGTATGCACGCATACGCAGACAGGCAAGGGGGTGGGCGGGTGCGTGCATGGACAGGCGGGTGCGTGCATGGACAGGCGGGTGCGTGCATGGACAGGCGGGTGCGTGCATGGACAGGTGGGTGCGCAGGACGGGCGGACGCAGGTGCACGGGCAGGCTAGCACGCCAGATGACGGGCGTGCGGTGAGCTGGATGGTGGGTGCATGGGATGGAGAGCACACGGGGTGTACACGCGAGGGCGCAGGGCGGGAGTGAGTGCAAGGGCTGGGGTGCGCACGCAAACGATGTATGGTGACTGTCATGCGCTCTCGATGCAACGAGAGCGTGTGGCAGTCACCGCACGCCGTTTTGACGTCCCGACTCGCCTCCGAGCAGTGGTAAGGACGGGGACGGCAGTGGGCAAGGGCGGGAGGCGGACGATGCACGGCAACCGCGGGCCGTGAAGTGCGCACGATGATTTGTGTCATCCCAAAACTGCTCATTGTTGCATTACATTTGCAGGTACGCGTGCAACTGGTTGTGCACAACACATAGATTGACTAGTACAGTGTATTGTGCATCACTTTTACAGGTACGGGTGGTACTGAAGATTACACGTCGTGCAGTATCAGCAGTTAGCTTTGTGTTATACGATATCTTGATAAACCTTGACAGAGAGGTCCGTTCGACATTGCCTCTCTGATACCATGGACTATCCCAACTGCTAACGCACACTCCTGAAGATTGAACACATTTGGAAGTATGTGCTTACACATCTTCACTACAGCATATTTCCCATAGTCTCAACTACCCCTTGCACGTTAGGGCCAAGTTGTCTATTTCTAAGGTCCTTTTTATCGTTGGAAGATACTATGGATTATGTTACCTCATGTAGGTCGACCAAAAACCTACTATGATTATCCTAGCTGATCTTTTTCGCCAACAGAGCTACTTTCGCGGGTGAGTCTCGATCAGTTCCAGACTCAGACTCTATGTCCATCTTCTTTTGTAGTGTCTGTGACACTCGGCCTATCATTGGGAGTAAGTGGCATCGTTTGTATCAAGTTGGTCGTCGTGCTAACCTCTCCCTCACAGTTGTATGTCTGCTTCCGTATGCGCTATGTTTCTCAACTGCCCTGTTGACCCTTCCATTAGCTGCCGAGTCTGGTGGTGGTACTACATAATGTAGGTTCATCACTACGTTTTCAACAGATGCTCAATCCATGCAGGGCTGGAGACATATTCTACATCAGTCTCGTCAATATTATTCTCATCATGCGCTTGTATGCAATATACAGGAATCGCAAAGGTAAGAGTGCTCAAGTACCTACGCAATATCGCTCGGGCAACTTACAAACAAGTCATGTCCACAGTATTGGCTTTCTTCATTGCGCTGTTCATATGTATGTGCACAGCAGTCCACATGTAGCAACGAAGTACTAACTCATCTTGACAGTTGAATTTGCGGTCAGTTGTGAATATCCTCTATGGTACTCTTCTTGACAAGGAATTTTCAGTTCGAATTTTACGGAACACTGGAAACAGCTATTCAAGTGAACAGGACCGTTTTTACTATACCAGCCGGCATCCCCTTGCCGGGGTGTGTTGCATTCCCTGGCTTGGGGTTCGCCCTCTATGCATGGTAAGTCTAGCGGATTTGGAAGCCGCCACACAAATAGACACGATTAATCCTTCAACACCCGCTTTTCGTCAGGATCCCCTGTATGGTGATAGCTAGTAAGCACGTCAGCGCGCGGTTGTCCAGTATACTGATGCACAACTCGCAGCGGCTTTCTTCGGTTTGACAATTGGAACAGTCATTCCCAGTGAAAGAACAAATCTAAAACGCTTTATGGACATCAAAAATATCCCGCCGATCTTGGTGTCGATGGTGCGCGACGGGGCACTTTACTATTGCTTGTGAGTCATCTCCCAGCTACTTTCACAGCTTTATGTTCACCATTCATTGCCAGGATGTTTGGTGTGTTCACTCACGTCCAGCGAGGCTTATAGCTGTTGCTCATTTCAATCCAGCAATATTGCTCGTCACGGTCCTTTTCATAGAGAAATCCCAAGGTTTGCTGATAAGTGCACCATTACCGTATGCGCCCACAGCTTTTTTCTGTATCACCTGGAATTGACTGTAACCTTGTCGGAAACAAACAGGTGGCTAGTTGCTGTGTACTCATTGACTGTGAGTAATGCAACTAACTGTCTTGCACCTCGCTGATGACCCGTCGTCAGGCATCACGCCTTGTGCTCAATCTGCGCGAGGCAGGAAGCCGCACCTATTATGGGGTGTCCAGCGTGGAGGTGGGGACTCTTACGGTGCCGGCATTCGCTATGGGCCCTGTGAACCGGGCAGGTGAGGACACACTGGAGATTTACCGTGAGGCGTAGGATCTCGGCCATGTCGGAGTATCAGAGGTTCCGGTTTGCGATATGTTCAGTTGCTCACATGTATGTTGTCCAGATAAGTTATTAGCTGCAGGCAGCAGAGATGTCCCTATGCTACGTACTCCTTCTATGCCATTTTTCATCTCCGATGATCCAGCATTGTGGGTCGGTTTCGCGCCCAAAATTATTTTTCGTAAAACGTTCCCAACACGCGCGCCGAGGCCGGCCCGGAGTTACGAAATGTGGTCCTGAATAATCCACCATGGTGGGCTGTACCATACCGCCCATCATATCTGCGACACCGTTCTCAGCATCATTGAGGTATCATCGCCAGTCACTAGTACTCAAGAAGTACCGATTACGTCCGAGTCCGCAGCACGTAACGCGCGCGGGGGCCGGCCAGGATCTCACTGGGGGTGGAAATCGCAAGCTGAACCATCGATCCGAGTGCATTACCGCAATGGTGGGTTTACTGTAGTGCTTTGGCGGAAAATCCAAAGTGTACCCATGTCTATATGCACAGGTGCCAACTCCCTTCAACTCCAAGTCACCAAACCTCCCTTGCCGTGCTGTAAAATTGCACTCGACCCACATATATGGGCTCATGAACGAAAACCGGAAAAGTTTGGCCCACGTGCTTGAGCGTCTGGCCAGCCGGATTGTGCGGATCCTTGCAAGTACTAGTTCAAGGCCAACGAGCTCTCCGTTCAGGTGACTTCAAGTGCTGGCAAATAAAAAATGCCGAGGAACGTTGCCCACGCGGCCCGCGCATTCGAGATTTGGACAGATCAGCTACCGTCTCGGAGCCTAGAGGCACATGGTCCCTCGATTGTTTGTTCGTGTCTCCCACTGATGATCGGTTACGGATCTTACGGGTTACTTTTCCAGTGCCTGTCAATCGAGTCGACCAGGGTCCACACTTTCGATCAGGGCGCTCATCAAGTACATAGCATTTGCGCACAGATCGCACTCGTGAGCCGTAAGCAAGAGACCAAAGATACTGAGATCCGATCATAGTTCTTGCGTCACCATTCCGGAATACTCGAACGCTGTCAGTACGATCGGTTGCAGAGTTCTTAGCACAAATGCCGTGCAGAATGCTCAGCCTCCATCTTAAAGACCCCACGGCTCGGATAGTTGTTCTGTGGCGCGGATCGCATTTAAAATAAACATTTGCAGCCCAGGCTTGCTAAAGTATAACTACGAAGGAAAGAAGAGAAGATGCAATCGCACACCCACTTTCCGCCCTTTTTCTTCTTAATTCTCACTTCTAGACTAGAAAACAATTTCTATATACTGCTCACCAATGCAGCTCCAAGCCACAGAGTTCCTTGACCGCATCCCGGGCGCACCCTATTATCTGGTGGGCATCGTCGCCGCTGCCACCCTGTTTACAACCTGGAAGTTATCTGATCGCCCAAACGTGAGTGTGTGGTGCATCTGGCGATTCTCATCCTCTGACTAAAAATCGTGGTCCAGCTCGACAAGATCCCAACGGTTGGGTCGAGTACTTGGCTGGGATCCTGGTGGGCCAGTCTTACGTTTCTCATCAATGCTTCCGCTGTTGTTCAGGAGGGTTACGAAAAGGTTCGTATACTGCTTGAGAGAGTCGCAGATGTTGATCTTCTTCACGATTTCAGTACAAGGGCACTGCATTCAAGGTTTCAACATTTTCCCGTTGGATGGTTATTTTGAGCGGCCGTCAACACGTAGAAGAGTTTCGCAAGTCTCGCGATGATGAATTCAACTTCCTGGTAGCTGCAGGCGATGTAATCATGCGTTTTCTCTCCTTTGAGTCGATTTGACAAAAGAACAACAGACTTTGAAAGCGGAACATACGCTAGGACACGATACTCACCTTAATCCATACCATATTGCGATCCTCCGCTCGAGGCTCAATCGTAATCTCAGTGCCCTGTATGCCGACATCAAGGATGAGATCGTCACGGCCTTTGACGACGTACTCAAACTTGAAGGCCAAGGTGAGTTGAAGTCCAACATCCTTAATCTCGGCATCGAGCTCAAGCCTTGGATGGTTAGAATGGAAAACATTTCCTACACTCACTACTATCCATCAAGTCGTTAGCAGGACCAGCAACAGGGCATTTGTTGGTCTCCCTCTATGTAAGTCACAGCTTTCGTCTGTTTAAAGCTTGCCGACCCTTGTATCTTAGGTCGTGTACCCGAATGGGTGGATCTCAATATACAGTTTACCATAGACGTTGTCAAGGGGGCGGCGATAATTGGCCTCTTTCCCAAATTTATGGCACCGTATGTTATAGATACCTTTATTTCTCGAGTCGGCCTGACTTTTCACCAGATTCGTCACCCGGTTTATGACGAACATTCATAGAAGCACTAGACGCGGTATAAAGCACCTTACTCCAGTTTTTGAAGCGCGACGGAAGCATCTTGAGGAGTACGGCGCATCGTGGGACGATGAACCCGTTGGTTAATCTCGTCACTGTGGAGATACGGTGGCTCATCATCCGTTGCCAGAATGACCTCATTTCCTGGTTGATGGAGGGATCAGAAGGCCCTCAATGCAATGCAAGCAACATTACTTCGCGTGTTTTGGCCATCAACTTTGCTGCTATTCATGTAGGTACTTGGTTACTCTCTTGGCCTCGGATACTGATCTGGTTTGTCTACACCTTAGACAACCTCAAACGTACGTTGAACCTAAAGATCAAGATATCGTCTAACAACATTCGCTTTAGGGTTTCACCCATGCACTTTATAATCTGGCCGCCAATCCTCAATACATCCAGCCTCTCCGCGAGGAAGTCGAGTCGGTCCTCAAAGAGGAGAGCTGGTCGAAGTCGGCAATAGGAAAAATGCACAAAATTGATAGCTTTATGAAAGAGACCCAGCGCATGGATGGGGTTGGTCTCGGTATGTATACTACAAGGCTGTGCATACTGGAGCTCATTACGTTCTTTGGCAGTGAACATGGTGCGAAAGGCCATGAAGGACGTCACACTTTCTGATGGAACAGTCATACCGAAAGGCACATTTGTCGTGATGGCGACTCAATCGATGCACCGCGATGACGAATACTATGAAGACCCGGAGGTCTTTGATCCCTTCCGATTCGCTAAAATGCGTACCGATGAAAGCACCGATGTCAAGCATCAATCCTCATCGGTTAGCCCCGAATACCTGGTGTTCGGATATGGCAGGCACGCATGGTAAGAATACTCCCTCACAGTCATGGCACAGGATTTACGAGCATGCGCATTTTGTATAGCCCTGGTCGATTTTTCGCCCAAAACGTGCTCAATACGATGTTGGCCCATGTGGTTATTTCGTACGACATCAAACTTGAAGAAGGCAACGCAACGCGCCCCAAGAATTTGCAGATTGGCACGTCAAATGCTGCTAATCCTACTGCTAGAATTATGCTCAGGAGAAGAGTTGATTGAGTTATTAATGTAACTGATTGATTATAGTGTACAATTGCTAGCAACGTGGTATGAATAATTTAACCATCAGATGGCTCCCAGTCCCCGATATGAGATGACCCAGTGGCCAAAAAAAACCCTCGCCAGATATACGAAGGCACCCAAAAACGGGATGAATAGCTAAGACGATCAACTTTGCCTCGTTCACGTGTTCAGTTGCGGGAATTCACCCGGTCGATACTGAACGTTGAACATGCGACAACCCGGAAGCTCGGAACGAACCGGGCTTTCTTCAGCCCTACGCGCTTCTGAAAAGCTGACCAGATTGGCAATCAAGGCCCGAGCCTACATCTTCGGATCAGATCCCAACTTCAGCACCAAGTGCGAGAATGC
This sequence comes from Sutorius australiensis, assembly GCA_038089915.1. Lineage (NCBI taxonomy): Eukaryota > Fungi > Basidiomycota > Agaricomycetes > Boletales > Boletaceae > Sutorius > Sutorius australiensis. Next base: position 7,358 of record JBBPLR010000865.1, read on the forward strand.
CATATCTAGCCCGTGTTGATGAGATCATGAACTCATGTGCAAACGTTGGTAGTTCCGGTAAGAATTATCTCTGAAACCATACCGTGTGGATGTTAAATTGCCATCGTTACTTCAAGTGTATCATATGCGCGCTCGTCGAAGGCACGATCATGAGAGTATGTGCATGGCTAAGCAAATGTTGTACTTACAGCCTATCCCCAGTTGATGCGCTATAGAAATAGCATGGGATTCTCACACTCGTGAGACACAACGAGGCGTGGATTTGGTAAGTAGCGTCCATTGGCTGTGGTGCCATACACTTACCTCAAGGGACAATAAAAGCCATGGATTTTAGGGGGATGATGACTATTGGTCCGTGATTCAAATCACACGAAATCTATTTCATGGCTATGGTAAGTTCAATCAATTGATAGCCACCATCCAGTCGACCCAGGTTCCACACGCGTCCCTGTTTCAGGTAACTCTCTATATGCGTTATCTCGGTCTCGATCGGCAGCAGCACGGCGAACTTCTCCCCCTGTGATTTTATCGAGTTGTTTTTGCATGTTACGATATATATTCGTGAGCGGGTTTCATCGTCAGCTTCCTTGATCCTCGCACCGCGCTGAAGATAAAAACTGCTTGCGTATCTCTAACGATGCCAATCAGTTGTCCACGGGTACCGCTTCCCTCAGGGAAAGATTCGGCTCCTCTGGTCTGGGCGTGTGGTTGTGACCTAATTATCACGTCTTTCGCACCGCACAGCCAAGCACCACCACATGTTCAGGTGTTGTATACCTCATGGCTAATACGTATCTCTTCCCTCTTTTTTGACGAGCCAAGGTATCGCTGAAATGAACCATGGCACCTACCAAATTAGGCAATTTCGTTCTTCGGCATCCATCTGTATGCCGAACGTTTTCTTCTGGACCGCTGCGATGGAAGTTCTGAGAATATCTTTGCCGGCCATCAACACAGCCCTGTCCGCAGTGATTCCATTGGGTCTCTTGGCTACCGGGGGATCCCGTAGTTGCCAAACCCAGTCCTTCGACGTTAAAAGTGGCAAGTCCAACTTGCTGCCATATTGCTGTGGGTCGCAGAGCCTGAGACTATGACGATACTCTCGAGTTTGGTGTCATTTCAAGGCCCGCTTGGTGAGCGTAGTGACAAAGTTGAGACAGTTTGACGTGCTTACGTCTCATCCCAGATGCCTCGAGGTGGACCAGAACAATTGCAGTCTTTGGTGCACTTATCATCGTATCGCGTGTCCTTAAACTCGTCAAAGGAATCAAGGTACAGTGTTTTTGACAACGGGACTCAGGTTTCAGAGCGTGTTTTGACAATGATAACAGGCCGTCGATTCACTTCCCGGCTTCCGTATCCCATTCTCGCCTATTTCCGTACCGGCGGGTATTCTACCTGTTACATGGTGGAATCCCAGTGAGGGATTTTCCAACACATCTCTCTCCTCTCTCTCTTTGACATGACCCTCTGCCAGACTTCATGATCGTATGGAAATGGCGGGAATATAGAAACAGTGCGTGATGCAACGTGGCCACCGGTTGCTTCACAATCTCTAACGTCCTTGTGCCAGTCTATCGTCGCTTTGGCAATGACACGGTGTCATTCGTTCCATTCCTCCATGGCACCCCGATGTTATTTACGCGGTCCCTGGAAGTAGGAAAGCAAGTTCTTTCGGGAGGGTTGGACGCATTTGACAAGTCCCCAGCCTTCCAAGGCCCCTTCTCGTCAGTCTATTCCGAGGCAGGTTTCAGATCGCGCTCACCTTTTCCTTATGAATGGACAGATACTGGGGTCCGAATATTGTCGATTCATATGGTGAACAATGGCGAAAACATAGAAAGATTTCCAGTCCCGCTTTCAACAATGACACGTATGTAGATAAAAGCAAATTCCGAGTTCGAGTGACGGATACTAAGTTATCGCCACTGACTTCTAGGTATGCTGCTGTATGGGACGCTTCGCGCAAACTGTTTGCGGAAATGACGGCTGCGCAAGGTTGGGCCTCGAAAGACGTCATCGAGGTGCCCAGTATCGACACAGTCACGTTCAAGGTAGTTTCTTTCCCTTCCAGACCGTCTGTCATCGTGACCAAATTGCATCTTCATTTCAGTTTTCGCTCACCATCTTTACATCGGTTGGATTTGGAGTACCTTTAACGTGGTCCAAGCCACATGGCCAAGGCAACGAGCTCAGCGTTCAAGAGTGTCTCGATATTGTCACCCAAACACTCATGCTTGCTCCACTCTTCCCATCCTGGGCATGGAAATTGCCATTTGAATGGTTAGTACATCCCGAAACAAAGCTGAAGCATGATTGTTTCTCATATGATTGCAGGGTCCAACGCACGCGTCGAGCCTACGATATCATGCGCGTCTACATGCGATCCCAGGTCAACACGATACAAGAGACTGTTCGATCTGAGGTTGCCAACGGGAACACTACACCCGGAAAGGATCTCTTCTCGCTTTTGATCCGCGCCTCGGAAGACGTAGGGGGTAAGAAGGGTCTCAGTGAGGACGAGGTGGTGAGCCGCACTCGAGCATGCTTCACAACCAGCAAGGACACTAATTCCTTGTCCTAGATTGGCGATGTTTTCTCGTTCTTGTATGCTGGTCACGGTAGGCACAACCTTTCGGTCCATCTCATTATGATCCAACGTGGACATCATGGATTTAGATACGACCGCCCACGCCTTGGCAGCAACTCTTGCGTTTCTGGCCCTGGATTCCGACATACAAGATGAGCTTGCATCGCAAGTGCGAGAGGTGACGGAAGGCAGAGACGACGATACCCTGGTAAGAGTTTCTGCGCTTCAGGTCGCATCACCCTTTGTCTGATTAGAAACACATGGATCTTGTTTCCTTTCAGTTTTTCGACGATTATGGGAAGCTGGACAAAATACTTGCGGCATACCATGAAGGCATTCGGATGTTCCGTATGTCATCCGATCGAATTTATTAACCATGCCCTGACTTTGCCCTGGCTCATCGTAGCCCCTGGGCCGATTGTTCCCCGCGAAGCAAAGCATGACATAGTCCTCAACATTTCTGAAAACAATGAACCAAAACCGCTGCTCGTGAGAAAAGGTACTCAGGTAGGACCTCCATGATCTGATCCCGATTGGCTATCTCATTGGAGTTGTTTCAAAGGTCGTCGTTGACCTTGTCGGTATCCGTGAGTGGGCCACTATCAGATCTTGTCTTGTCATTCCAATCAATCGTCACCGTCATGATGTGATCTAGATTATCACCCAAAATACTATCCTGACCCAGGAGTCTTCCGACCTTCGCGATGGTATGCCAAGAAGGAGAGTCAGAACTCGGATGCAAAAGACAACGCTGGGGAGTTTACCGGGTTCAGCTTTGGTACGTCGTTACAGGTATCCTTGACATCGATTGACGTGGTTCCGTCTATGACACGCCAGGCCTCCGCGCTTGCATTGGCCGCAAGTACTCGACGACGGAAGCCGTGTGCTTCTTGGCGCATTTGCTCCGTGACTGGCGGGTTGAACCCTTGTTGGCGCATCGCCCGAGCGGCAAGGTGGAGACCGTGGATGAGTGGCGGGAACGTGTTTTCCAGGCGGACGTCTTGATGACGTTGGGTATCAGGGACTATGCTATCCGCTTCGTGCGGCGCAAGTGAGGTGGGGGAGGCGAGGCGATAGGAGGCTGTGATTGTGAGGACTGTTGACCAGGTGTCTGGAACTTTTAATGGCGGACGATTCGAGTACATACCACAGACTTGTCTCTTTGTTTCTTGTCACTTGCAATGAACCTCTATTGTTTGAGTCGTGAGCACTTGGTTAGTAAAGGTGACGCAACTCGCCGATCTTGGCTGCGAGCAGTATAAAGCAGACGGTACTACGACGTTCAAGTGGACGGTTTTTTCGATCCTCTCGGGGGCTGAATAACGCCCCGATCATCTATAGATGCCCTACCCGCTCTTCTGAGCTACACGCGCATTCTGGCGTCTCGCGGGGCGTACACAATCATGTCATGTCAAACCATGTATGTCCCACCGGATCGCTACGTCGATGTTGAACCTCCTCTCCGGCATATCTTCAACATCCTCTGGTGTCTTATAGGTTGATGATATCGATGAAGTTGTGGAAGCGGAGACCACGCAACATCTTCCCTCCCCGAAACGGGTAGAGGACTATGCCAGGGAGCTTCGTTCGATCTTTGGCCTGGAGAGGTTGAAAGATGGGAAGCGTGTTGAGCGAATGGTGTCGTCCTACTACTAGTGAGTCTGACAAAGAATACGAATATGGTGGCCGGTAGTACGCGTATTGATACCGCCGTATGGAAATGAAAAGGAAAAGGTGCGCTGATAGACAAGATGTTCACCTCGGCGGCTTTGTACGGTAACTGATCTTGTTCAGATCTCTTGTCGTAGTGGCTTACAGAGTCGGCATCATCGAAGCTTTCCGCGAGAGTACGGTCGCCAAGGTATACCATGGAACTTCTATTGATGAGATATCTACCTAATACGTTGTCGTGTCTTCCGGTGGACAGCAAGGGCTTTTTAATACGGTCCAGATTGCCATCGGGGTTGTTCGCGGGTGATGACAAGATCACAGCGCTCGGCAGTGCTCTGGATGATGATATGGGCATTCTTGCCTGACAACCCCATTCTCGAAGTCACATCCGCTACTGTTTGCGAGATAAGAGAACCGGGTTACGGAGTTGTGCAGTCTCCGGGCGAGTGACGCCAGCAATGAACATCTCAGGGGTTGACGATCACAAGACGAACCTACCTATGTTTGCAACATG